>JABAKD010000001.1:13733683-14009563 GCA_012845835.1 Undaria pinnatifida
CCTTAACGCCACCGCCTGATTGTGCAATCGCAAGGCAAACCTGTGACCGTGTTCAACCCCGTGCGCAGCGTAGTTAGGAGTACTTTACAAGGGAAATGGTCAAAATGGGGTACACCCCCGGGTTTTTGGGTCATTTGGCGGTATAGAGAGAATCTGGCCGCGGAACGCGTCCGCGCTGGCCCCAAACGGCCTAAGATTCAATTCTGACGCGCTGCCATGACGCCCGCGGGCCGTGCCGAGCAGGCACACCTTTGATTTTTTTTTCGGACACGGTATTTTTGTGGCTAACGGGGCCGCGGCGAAGGAGGGGGCAACCTAACCTAATCCCCCGTTTTGACTGAAACGCGGGGGGGGTGTATACCCCTCAAAATCTACTAGATTTATCATGTACCCCCCTTGGACTGCGATTGTTCCCCCTTTGTCCGAAAACAGCCCCCCCCGCTTGACCGATTATGACGCCTTCAAAAGCCAGTGTAGCAAGCCCGATCGAACTTCAACGCCCAACGGCCCGAAACGACCACGAGCGGAACATGTAGCAGTAGCGAGTAGCAACGATCGTGGTTACCCTTGAAGATTTTTATTGTTTAGTTTGTTTCCTGTTCACCGTAATTTCGTACTTTCGGAGACAAGCGATCGCAGCTACTCGCTACTACTACATGTTCCACTCGTGGTCGTTTCGGGCCGTTGGGCGGTGAAGTTCGATCGGGCTTGCTACACTGGCTTTTGAAGGCGTCATAATCGGTCAAACGGGGGGGGCTGTTTTCGGACGAATGGGGAACAATCGCAGTCCAAGGGGGGTACATGATACATTTAGTAGATTTTGAGGGGTATACCCCGCCCCCCGCGTTTCAGTCAAAACGGGGGATTAGGTTAGGCTGCCCCCTCCTTCGCCGCGGCCCTGTTAGCCCCAATAGTACCGTGTCCGAAAAAATAATCAAAGGTGTGCCTACTCGGCACGGGCTGCGGGCGTCATGGCAGCGCGTCAAAATTGCACTTTTATCCGTTTGGGGCCAGCGCGGGCGCGTTCCGCGGCCAGTTTCTCTCTATACCCCCAAATGACCCAAAAAAGCCGGGGGTATACCTCCCTTTGACCATTTCCCTATTGTCATCTTCAAGAAACGTCAGGTATGGATGATCGAGAGCCGAGGGGGGGTGGTCCTTTCTGGCGACGGGGCACTCTGTCAAATCCAAGCAACATTTAATGATGTTAACTAGATGGTCCCCTTCTGAGGCTCCGGAAATTAATGGCTAAGCTTGCGCTGTCTTTTATATACCGGTTGCATGTCTCCCTTCGCCTCCTCAGGTGTTCCAGGATATTGGAGCCGACGTCATTGATCAGGCGTTCTTGGGATATAACGCCACCGTTTTTGCCTACGGCCAGGTACGGAGTGGGGGAGGAGGCAGGGGGCGCGGGGGGGGGGGGGGGGGGGGCGAGAGGGAAGAAGGAGCAGGGGGGGGCTAGGCCGTTAGGCCATCTTGATGGTGACGCGGTCTGGCCATGTGGAAAGGGAGGGCTTGACCGTTCCGGCCTTCCGTTGGCGACACTGTGTGGATGGTGCTTGCAGCCGAGCCTGGGCATGCTGTGTATATAGAGCCGAACGGCATGCTAAAGGTTCCCCGAACAGGTAGAAAAAGCCAAACAGCCCTGCACGGATAAGACTCGCTGGCGTGCCATCTAAGTGTGTTTCGAGAACGCCTTTCCTTCCGCTGGTGTTTTTGTTCTGGGTAAAAGGGAGAAGACTGATCATGCCACCTACTAACCCTTGGGATGGGTTGTCGATTAACCCCCATGACGACGCGCGCTGCGACAGAGGTGCGCCACTTTTTTTTTCTGAGGTTCTCTCAACTTGGGAGCTTAAGACCCCCCCCTCCCCAAAAAAACGATTTGCAAAAGAAAAAAAATTCCACATCCCGGATGAAAGATCCCATCGCCTAGGTACACAGCGAGAATCATGCAAAAAATTAAGGGGGCGTATTTTCCGACTATTTTTGGTCAAGGAGCCCCGTCATTCAGAAAAGATTTCAGACGACAACTGATACCTCTATCGTAGCATGTGTCGAAAATCGATCCCCCCCGCCAATCGATTCCATGGTACGACAGACAAGGGTAAGGTGGGTGGGGTCTGGGGGGGGGGGGGGGGGGGGGGGGCTCAACAAGAGCCTCTCCCCCGGAGGGACGCTATTGTTCCTGAAAAGGGGATACAGGCTGTCACAATCGCTCCTATACCGGGGATAGCTCGTCGATCACCCCTGCCACCCCCCCCCGCCCGCTCGACACCGCCAATTGCTTCTATGATGTCGCACCACTAAGCCGGTTATGGTTAATCGATCACCCCCCCCCCCCCCCCCCCCCTCTGCATGCCGCCATCGCTTCCATGATATCACACCGCTAAGCGGGGGATGGTTAATCGATCACCCCCCCCCCCCCCCCTCTTCTGCATGCCGCCAATCGTTTTCATGACGCGATAGGCCGGGTCCGAACAGTCGTGCACAATGATGGGATCCGGGGGGGGGGGGGGTGGGAAGTCGACGACAGGATCCCGCTGGTGGGATGTTTGTTATATCTGAACAGGGGGCGAAGCCGAATCACAACCTCTCTTAAGGCGGGGATGGCTCGTCGGTCACCCCCCCCCCCCACCCCTCTTTCCATATCACCATTCGTTTTCATGACGCCACACGGGGATGGCTCGACGATCACACCCCCCTTCTCCTCTGCACATCGACAATCGTTTCCATGATGCCAGCACCGCTAAGCCGGGGACGGTTCACCAATCACCCCCCCCTTCCTCTGCATGCCTCCAACCGTTTTCATGACGCCACAGACTGGGTCCGGAAAGTCGTACACGATGATGGGATCGGGGGGGGGGCTCGACGAGAGCGTACTGCCGGAAGACCACGGGCTCATACCAAGGATATGCTCGGGAATCTTCGAGCGAATGTACCAGGCAAGGTTCAGCAGGGTGTCGATGATACGGACGCATGCTAATGACGACGCATGCTGCGATCGGGGTAGCACCGTATGCCCAAAGGCACACCCCTTTTTTTTCCCTGCAGGGTTTCTCGCTCGAGTAGAACTGTGCATGTAGGCGATGTGCCGCCCCGACGCGGGGCTTTCCCGCCCCGTGGTGGACTCGTCGAGATGAGGAGCTACAGACGTGCGCCGGCCTTGGTTTTTTTATCGCTCTTCTTCGTTCCACCATTGGGTTCAAGCAAGATTTTTCGCAAAAAATAGATCCCTCTCAAACATGTCGTACGTGGATGACGGGGGGCACTGTAAGTGCCACCTACCCCGTCGCTTACCACGGAGACGGAGATATGATGATGGTGATGGTGGTGATGGTGATGGTGGGGATGATGATGTCGACGATCATGGTAGAAGAAAATCGAGATGGTCATGACGATCATGACGAGGAGGATGATGAGGACCATGGTGACCACAATGGGGAGAATGATGACGATAATGAGTTGTCAATGATGATGAGGACGATGTTCTCACAGTAGCTCGCTTACCCGAAATATAGCCCGCGCGGTCAAAATAAATACCAGGTAAGGGAAAAAAACAGTAACCCAGTGGAAGGCAAAAAACACATGCACATACTGATAGGCGCACCTCAATGCCAACACGCAAAGGGAACGATCGACGGGCTGCGTTATGACGTCCCGTATCGCATTAAAACCGATTCATACCGCGAAACTGTAAGCAAGACATTTCCGCCTGCCATTCCAACCCCCCCCCCCACTCTATGCTTCCTGAACAAACAAATGGCACTCCTCCAGCAGATGGGCGACAGCGAGCGGGCGACAAAGCATTATCAACATGACCGAAACACCTCTAATCACTTTCCGCCAAACGGAGGCCAAGAACCAGGCGGACGTGGCGGAGGGAGAGGTACCCCATCCGATCATTCGGACCCGAACAACGCCTTCTATCCGGTAAATCCTGCCGGGCGAAACACTCACGGTATCGGCGAGGAGAACGATTTTTCCTCCCCGGCTAGCACAGCAAGCCGAGAATCTGATGGAGACCCGGCTGTTTGTGACGTTCGGTATAATCAAACGCCTACTGCTCCTGTGTTCACTCAATTCTCGGTAGAAGTCAGCTACCTCGAGATCTACAACGAGACCCTTAGAGATCTGTTCAACTCTGCCGCGCCCACCGCGGGTGAGGGAGGCACAGCTAGCGCTGGAGGGGGAGGAGGAGGAGGAGGAGGTGGAGGAGTTGCGTATGGAGGAGGCCTGCGACTGCGGGAGGACCCGAGGTACATACATATTTTTGTTTCCCCCCCCCGGGGTTGGTGCTTTCCATGTTGCTTGATGGGCACAAACTGTACGTACACGAAAGGCTCTTATCTCCCCTCGGCATGGGCGCTGCTACCTGGTGGTCACGCGCTGTAGAATACTCGAGGGTGCGTGGTACGTACGTGAGGAGGGCGAGTTGCACATGAAGGAGGCTTGCGATTGGGGGAGGACACGACGTATGTATTCAGAGTTTTTCTTCCCCCTCGAGGCTGGCTTTTTTTGTCTTGTCAGGTGGTTACTCGCTGTGCGTACGTAAGATGTTTTCCCTCCTACTCCATGGGTGAGCGCTGTTTTTGTCTGGTGAGCACTCGACATGGTATAGACGATATTGAGACGCACGCATGCAAGACTTCCCTCCTGGGAGGGAGAGGCTTGCGATGGCAGGAGAAGCCGAGGTACGCACGAATCCCCCCCCCCCCCCCCCCCCGACCCTAGGGGGTTGTCTTTTTGCCTGGTGATCACACGTACGCACGTACGCGTTTGCCCCCCCCCCCCCCCCAATGGGTTGATGTGTTCGTCTGGCGGTCACACGGTGCAGAATATACGAGGGTGCGAGGTACGTATGCAGCAGTTCTATTAAGGAGTTGGCGTTTTCTTCTGGTAATCGCGCAATGTAGTGTATGCGAGGGTGCCATGATCTTATATGTAAATTCGAAGGCTGCGATTGGGGAGAGGACCCACGGTGCGTACGTAACATTTCGCCCCCTCCCCCCCCCCCCCCCCCCCTCGCGAATTTCCATGTCTGTTTTGGGGATAACACGATGTAGCACGAAAGTGCCACGGTTTTACTCCTTTTTTTGCCGTGGTATTAGACTGGAGTTTTTACCTCTGGTGCTGGAGATACATAACCCCAAGTGAGAAAATTGTTAAAAGTTTGATACCTGGTACCCCCCTAGCTTAGCAAACGTCCACACCTCCCTACGACCGCTTCCGCACGCCTTCTCACCCATTTCTCTCGCAGCCTCGGCGTCTACGTGGAAGGTCTAACCTCGATAGCCGTGTCGAGCTGGGAGGAGATGTCGCAGCTCCTGATGTACGGCGGCGGCGCAAGGACGGTCGCGGCCACCAACGCGAACGATTGGAGCTCCCGAAGCCACGCCGTCTTCACGCTGAGGCTTCGGCAGGTTCGCGGGTGTTGAGAAAGACGCGCAGAACGATCGTCACACGTGTACGACAGGAAGATCCAACGGACGGTGTTATCCCATCCGAAGATATTTTTATTACCCCAGCAAGTTCGGCACACCTGAGTCGTTCTACGGTAGCCCCCCTAACTTTTCTTCAACGAAATCGCCAGTTTTGAAACCAGCTGCTCCCGGCCGTATCACCTGCAATACGGTGTCCCCTCCCGCCACCTCGATGTCATCGTTCGATAGTCCTTTGTGACCAAGGAAATACACGAAGACCTTTTCTTCGTAGCGTCATTCCTCGTGTCGAGCAGCCATGAAACGTTCGTTGAAGAAAACCGCTGGTTTTGGGGGGGGGGGGGCTATCGTAGTAAGAATCAGTCACAATGTCGTTCTGTTCCGAGTCGAGTGGAGTCCCGCGCTTTTCCCCCGCAGTCACACATCCAACCAACCACCGTCCCGGGTTTAGTGTCTGGCGTGCGGGATTTCCGTAGGGGACTTGAGGCTCACGACGTATCCAGGGCGCGCCGTCAATCCTCCTTGAAGCCGTGCCGTGGTGAAGACGCGGCACGCAACGTGCTCGGAAGCCGCGCGTTGTGTGACACGGTGGAACACACGTGATCCCCTCTGGAGGTGCACGTTGTGAGACCGAGTGACAACAGCGAGCACTCGCGAAAACGGCGGCAGACCTTGGCCTATCTATCTATCTATCTATCTATCTATCTATCTATCTATCTATCTATCTATCTATCTATCTATCTATCTATCTATCTATCTATCTATCTATCTATCTATCTATCTATCTATCTATCTATCTATCCATCTATCTATCTATCAATCAATCTATCAATCAATCTATCTATCTATCTATCTATCTATCTATCTATGTTGCTCTTTTTGTTCTCAGAAAAACTCGCACAATCAAGTCCCTGGCCACAGGAAAAGCGCCAGTCATTAATTTTTATCCCAGGTATTTATTTATTTGTTACTCGCATCTATTATCTCCGTTTTTTTTCCTCCCCCCTCGCTAGACATAACTCAGACCCGGGTTCACTAGGCAGGCTATTCCGCCCTCCTTTCCACCGCGGTACGCGCCTTCATTTTTATCCCGAAAACTATTCAGCAACTGTTTATTCTAGTATTATAGCGTCGATTTGTGCTAACCCACGCTCTAGAGCGCTCTCGGCAGTTGTTGGTGCCTCTAGAAAGTACGATTCTCAATACCAAGACTCGAACCCCTGACAAACCCGGAGTAAATCAACACCCAAGAAAAACAGACAATAAAAAAAAAAAAAGCGCAAATCGGACGTTATCGTACGCCGTATGTACTTGGCGGGGGGTTTTCGGGGGGGGGGGGGGGGGGGGGGGGGTCATACATAATGGCGTTATCGCAGGGGTAGCAGCCGAATCATCCCACGGTAGGGGTTGCAGTTGTTGAACTACAGGTTTCTGAGCGGTTGAGCTCCATAAACCGTGGTTTAGGACTCGCCTCGTGGGAAATGTTTTGGTCGGGTTTGCGCGAACGAACGCCTTCGAAGGAAGGCATGTGTTTTTTTTTCGGGTTGATGTTGACATTTGAGATAGATCCTCGCGTTAGGAGCTCAGAAAATTCTCAAAGAGACTTCCGCTGCATTCCTGTCGTGGGGCGACATTTTTTTTTTACCCTAGGCTGTCCGAGGTTTCCCACTTAAAGGGCGTTATGTATCACCCTATACGACAGAACAGCAGACTGTTGGGCGAAGAGTTGAAGAGCGTAGCCCGATACAGCATCACGTGGACTGTTGGTAGAAGGTGTCCCTCACGAAGCAGTATAGCCAAAAATAAGTCATCAGGAAACGAATATATATATGTATATATTTGGGTAGCTGTGGAGGGCACAAAAAAAGCGAACATGGAAGCCGTCCGCCGCCTAGGTAAGTCAAAAATAAATAAAAAACAAGTCGGAGGGAGCGTTGCGAGTTTCTGTGCGAATCGATAAGATGATATATATTTTTTCTGCAAATTGTTTTTTTGCTTGGTTTCAGCAACCGCCCCCCCCCCCTGTTTGGTTCTTGAAAACAAGAAAGCCTTGGGATGACGCACGTACAGCAGCTATACCACTAGTATCGATAATGTTTTCTTGTTGACCTTCACCCTGACAAACATCCATCGGCGTCAAATACATTCAAAGGACAAAACATCCGTAAAAACGAGCGGCAGGTGTATCACGCAGCTTGGCAAAAGATGAGTATCGACCCTAAATGTATCGAACTCACAGCAGCAGCAGACGTATTTTGAAATAGTTGTGTAAAAAATGTGCCGGTAAGTTTTTTTTTTTCTTTTTTGTGCTCTGTAGCTGAGGAATTTCGACCATCGGAAAACTTTAAGGCTATGTCCTCGTAGCTCTGGCCAGGAGAAGGATTCCTGGCTGTGACAGCAGACAGCAGCCAGGAGCCTGGATCCAACCAGGATTTTGCCCCCCCAATGGCTGATGAGGAGGCCCCGCCGGAGGGGCTCCCGGAGATCTCCGCTGGAGGCGCCCTGCCGAAGGCGCGTTTTTACGCGATTTAGCTTCACTAGAGCTAAAAGAGTCGTTGACCTTTGACTCGAATCTCAAACGCAATCTCTTCTCTACCCGCGCGTTTCGATGGGTTTTTTTCCGCTGTAATCTGCGGCGTTTTAGTGGGACGTACGTGAATATGGCCAATATCCTGGAACCCTGGCACCTCTCTCAGCCAGGAGAAATGTACTGGCAAGAGCGACGTACTGCCAGTAGATACTGGTCCAGGACAGAGCCCTAGAAAACTTGGTCTCAAGAGTGAAACTCGTGCCTTTCTTACTGCAGAATATCTATTTTTTTTTTGTTTTTTTGACCGCGTGCTCATTTATTTGCGGAGGGGCTTTTGCATGGCCAAGCCACCTTGCTCGCTGTAAATATTGGCAGTGCGTATCTCTGTCTCGTAGTTTTGTGACCACAGAGCTTGTCTCCTTGGGAGGCGTGAGCACGGGCACCGGTTGTGCTGGATGTGGATGGGTGGGAAGATCGGTTAAACGTGAAGAACACGCACGCGCTACCGACGGTAGGGGCAGTTCGCGCTGTCGCTGCCACGGGAACCGAAGGAAAACACCAGCTAGAAGAGCTGGGGTGCGAATACTATCGAGTTAAATTGACCCATGCCATGCATGAAAATACGTGGACGTGTGGTTAGCGTAACCTCTATTTCCCCCCATCTGCTGGAGGATGAAAAATAGAGCTGAAACTAAAACGTGGCACTAATCCCAAGCACTTTTTGTCCCCAAAAAACGGAATAGTGTCAATTCCAAGGGGGGTGTATCTAGGAAGCAGCGATCTGCGGCCAGCGCCTGCCACGAAACTTTAGAGGTATACTTCGAAGTACATACCAGGTATGGCACTTTTGGGGGACATTTTTTTTTTTTCTGAATATTACGAGATCCCTCCACAGGTGGAAACCCGTCTTGGGCGGCAAAATTACAAGTTAGTACGGGGGGAGGTTTTGGGGCTCTAAAAGGGTTAACCCAGTATCTTCGTCAGAGTGTAATCATCGTCGTTTTCGTTATTTTTATGGCAAATGCTTTTCGTCTCACGTCTATTAGACTAGTAGGATCCAAGAAGAAATATCGTCGAAGTATCATCGTCGTTTTGTTTTTCTTGGCAAAATAGGTTTCGTCTTTCGCCTGCAATTAATATTAGTAGGGCACAAAAAAAAGAAAACAATCTCGTCGAAGGGCGATCGTGTGTGTATGTGTGTGTGTTTTTTGTGGAATTCTTTTTTTTTGGGGTCTTGACGCCTAGGACCGTCGACCTAAACCAAAACAAAAAAAATTCATTGTTTTTTTTTTTTTTTTTTTCATGGATTGTGTCAGGTTTTTTTGTGCCAGGGGCCAGGTGCAGAGCGCCCCCTTAGGTGAGGAGCCCGTGGGAAACATTGAAATTCATCCCTACCTCAGCAGCTGTCGGTCCAGAGTACACACATCATGCATGATGATCAGTCCCCTACCCGCCCCCCCTCCCCCCCCCCCCCCCCCTCCTGCACTGCCGCTTTCGCCATGGATGACAGTGGCTACGGCAGGGGGAGGGGGTACCCGCCTTTGTACTTTTTTTTTTCTTCATCACTCGCGCGAGTGACTCTGTGTACCTCACGGACAAAAAGAAAATATTCTCTAGGGGCGTTGTTCTGGGCGGAGCGTAGCTTAGCTTACCATTCCGCTTTGCGGATTTGTACGTGGCGAAGTTAAACGGTGTCACGGAAACTCTAGGCGTTGTTTATCTGCGCAGCGTGCGTGGAGACTGCCCTTTCCATTTGCGGATTTGGGGTGCACAGAGCTGAACAGCACGAAAAGCTTACGGCCGCGAAGGAACAACAGCAGGAGTCAGCCAGTCGCTCTCGCGAGGGACTCCGAGCGACGGCAAGAACAGGCCACCAAGATATAACCCCCCGTCTTACGAGCGGTTCTTGGAAGGATGCGGTTCACCCTTCGTGACTTCGTGACACTCGCCGACCACCTCCCGGCGCTTCGCGCTTGATGCAAGCATCGTCCACCTTGTTGGGTGAAACCCCGACGTGCTCCGTACCGGCATAGTAAGGGTGTGAGGGTGTATGTTAATACCTGGTACGACTACAGCCATGCAAAAACTGAGTGCACTCCCACTGTATCCCTGTTGTCCATGCAACTCCCATCCTGTCGCCAACGCTCCTGCTCTTACGGGCGCTCTCGGATGCCCGTGTCGCTCCTCATTTGCGCCAGAAAGCGTCGCAGGCGGTATCGGCGACGGGGGGATCGGGGTCGCGCGAGTCTTGGGAAGCGTGCTCTAGCGTCAATCTCGTCGATCTCGCCGGTGAGTACGAGTACGGTGTTTGTGAAGTGTTAATACAAACTATTAATATGATAATCGGGTATGAAAAAAATGTACTACTAGAAATAGTATTGAAACCGTCGAATGCCACCATTCAGAGGCCAGCCCAGCCCAGCCCAGCCCTGCCTTCCAACCTTAATCTTCTCGTGGGTTGTGGTTCTCCTTCGAGTTATGCCTTCTGTTTGGCGTTTGGGAAATATTGAACGCATTGAATAATTGACATCAATGACTGGCATCGCTTGTCTAAATTTGGGGCGTTGCGTCATAGGGTTATGTATGAATGTGACATTCGCCAGTTTCACTACTACTGCGCAGTTCGACATGAGTCGACGTGGGAAGAAAGTGGCTCAAGTTTTCTCGGGATGAAAAAAAAAAAGCAGGCGCGTACCGTAACGAGGAGGGGGTGAGAACAGCCTGCTTGGCGGCCTTGGATCTGAGTTAGGTCTAGGAACGGAGAAAGAGGAAGGGAAAGTGCGACGGTAATACGAAGAACGGAGGAGAGAGAAATAAAAACAAATGAAAGGGACTACTCTTACCTTTCGTTCAACACAACAGTTTTTTTTTTTATTGCAAACACGCTAGCGTCAGTTCATCGCTGCTTGGAGAGCGGCCGCATGCTATGATCGGGGTATGGCTTTTAGTCGACGCTATTGAAGAAGGAAGGGGCACGTCAACAAATGAACCATAGTAATTTCTATGAATGATCGACGGTGAATATCGTGCTCCGCAGTTTGTCGGATGCACAAATTACGATTTTGCAATACCGGTTATCGTTCTTGGGAATGTTTGTGAGTCGTCGACGTTGAAGCCCATGCTCCACGCTTGTCGGATGCATAAATGAAATGTACTAAATTAACATCTAGAACGGGTCATGATCTAGATTATAATCTACCATCTAGACCATCTAGATAATCTAGATCATATCGATCACCTAGATCATATAGATAACATAGACCATCTAGATCGCCTCGATCATCTAGATCATGTAGATCCTATAGATCTTCTCGATCGCTAGATTCAAGATCATCTAGATGGTCTAGATCATCTAGACCACCTATATAATGTAGATCGTCTAGGTCATCTAGATCATCTGTATCAGCTACGTCATCTAGATCAACTAGATCAACTAGATCAACTAGATCAACTAGATCATCTAGACTATCATATGGATCATTTAAGTAATCTAGACCATCTAGATCATGTAGATTATCTACAGCAGGTACTGTATCTGTCGTTACGAGGTGTTTTGCGGGATCTGTACGTACAGATCACAGAGTTAACTGCGGAAACCTGTTCCAGATCTTGCATACCGTACGGCTCCCGCCAGGTAACATGACCAAACAGACCTTCCCTGAAACATCCAGATAATCAAGTGAGGATAGATCGAATATCTGTCTGACCTGTGGAATGCTCATGAGTAATCGAAGTTGGCGAATGTAGCAAGAATAGCGTTAAATATATATATATAAGTCATCGGCATTGGAGCTCAAGCTTCACATTGTCGAGTGGCCAAACATGGCAATAACGATGGCGTTAAAATGTTTCTGCTTTTAACGCGGTCCTCGTCCAGGCAGCGAGCGGGTGGCGCACACGGGGGCTACAGGGCTGCGCCTGCAGGAAGCAGGCAGCATCAATCGCTCTCTCGCAGCTCTCAGCGATGTAATCAAGGTAACCGTTTGGGCGGTCATGCATATTGTATCGGCTTGGTTTGGTTCCACTTCATCGCCCAAGACGTGTTGCGGCATCGGCAGGGTTCCACTTTGACCGAGGTGGCAGTCGGCAGCGCGGCTGCGGCAGAAGGTTTTGCGTAAACCAATATCCTTGGAAATCCCGAAACTGTGTTTTCCCGCAATGGTGGATAATAGGAAGTTGTTCCTGGACTCAGGGCGACTGCGGGTGACTTCGCATGCCACCCCACGGTTCTTGCAAAAACCAAATGCTCCCCACTGTTTCAGCTGACGGCATTCAGCTCGATTTTCGAAGTGGACCGATAACCACGTCGTTTTCGCAGTTTTTCTATTGACAAAATAACTCCAACTCTAAATCCAAGTAGTTATTCACTAAAAGGACGGTGCGAGTTTTAGAGTCAAAGCATGATCCTCCTCCTCCTGCCTCCCTCTTCCCTCCTCCTGCCCCCTCTCCCTCTTCCCGTCCTCCTCGTCGTCGTCCTCCTCCTGCCCCTCCTGCCCCTTATCCTCATCGTGCCCCCCCGCCTACTCTGTCCTGCCCCTGTCCCTCTCACGCTTCCCTCTTCATCCACTTCACAACGGAATAGGCACCGTGGAAGGCACAACCAGAAAGTTCGGCCCATTTACCATTGCGAAAGAAGATCACACACAAGACTACATCGGACTATTTTCCCCCTAAATACATGAACGTGCAGCTTTAACGTCAAAACCTCCTCCTCTTCCTCCTCCTCCTCTTCCTCCTCCTCCTCCTCCTCCTCCTCCTCCTCCTCCTCCTCCTCCTCCTCCTCCTCCTCCTCTTCCTCCTCCTCCTCTTTCTCCTCCTCCTCTTCCTCCTTCCCCTTCTCCTCCTCCTCCTCCTCCTCCTCCTCCTCCTCCTCCTCCTCCTCCTCCTCCTCCTCCTCCTCCTCCTCCCCCCCCCCCCCCCCCTCCCGCTCCCCCTCCCCCTCGTCGTCCTCCACTTCCTGCCCCCCCCCCCTCACCCCCCGCGAATTTCGACGGAATAAATGTAAGATATTTATAATTGATTGAAAAACGCCCACCCAAGTATTAGCCCTAATACCCCCCCCCCCCCCGTCCCCCCTTTCCCCTCCTCCACCTGCCCTCCCCCCCTCTCCACGCCTCCACAATCGATGCTCTCGTCCACGAAACAGGCGCTGTCAAAGGCGCAAAGGAGCCGGATTGGCGTGGGGTCCAAATGTTCCCGCCGAAAGAGGGGGTCGGGTGCGGGGCGGGGAGGGGGAGGGCGCGGGCGGGATGGCTTTGTGCCGTACCGAAACAGCGTGTTAACCCGACTGCTCAGGGAGAGTCTAGGTGGCAACTCTAAAACGGTGAGCTTCGTGATTGTGTGGAGTAGGAGGGGGGCGAGAGGGGGGGGGTTGATGGGGGAGGGGGAGGGGGTTATGGTGGCGGTGGTGGAGGTGGAGGTGATGGTGATGGTGGTGGTGTGGTGATAGTGGTGGTGGTGGTTGTGGCGGTGGCGGTGTTGGTGGTGGTGGTGGTTGTGGTGGTGGTCGTGGTGGTGGTGGCGGTGGTGGTGGTGGTGATGGTGGCAGTGGTGGAAGCGATGGTGGTGGTAGTGGTGGTGGTGGTGGTGGTGGTGGTGGTGGTCGTGATGTTGTTGTTGGTTTTGGTGGGGGTGGTAGTGTTGGTGATGGCCGTGATGCTGAAGGTGGTGGTGGCGGTGGCGGTGGTGGTGGAGGTGGTGGTGGTGGTGGTGTGTCGGTGGTAGTGTTGGGGGTGCTGGTGGTGCTGGCGGTGATATTGGTGGGGGGGGGGGGGTGCTGCAACAGGGGTGGAAGTTTTTGCCTGCAGTAGTTCTGAACGACGGCGTTCCTCAACTGAGGCACACACTACCCAGTATCCACGCAACCCCAGTTGTGTTTTGCGGTAACATTCGTTGTATTTCTGGGCCATGTGATCCCTTCGATCGAGTTGCATTTTTTCGGTTTTCGCATAGGCCCGTTTTTTTGAGAGGAAAATTCGGAGCTTCTCAAGAACGGGGATTTGCGGCAAGACCTATGGCACCAGCCATCCTATCACGCGTCATGAGGATTGTGGCGGTGGTGGTGCTGGTGCTGGTGGTTGGCAGGCGATTCCTCTGCTGCGATAGAGTTCGTAATTTGTTTTGGCGCATACATTTTTCTCGGCCTTGGGAATCCTAAACCCACGGTACAGGTGCACCGTGCGTGTGTTCCGAGGCTCGAAACCTATTGAGGAGGAGCCCTGTACCTCTCACAAGAGCTGGTTTAGAGCAAGCTAACAAGCACAACCCGATGGCCAAACCCGTGGCCTGAGCATAAAAAGTGTCGAAAATATTAGCAAAACAAGGGATGATTTTCCGACGGTTTTGGGTCGAGGAGCTAGCCCGTCATTTTCGCCGAAAAACGGTGTACCTCGCAATAACCTCTATCGTAGCACACGTCCCGTCATTTTCGTCGAAAAACGGTGTACCTCAAAATAACTTCTATCGTAGCACACGTCCCCAATATGGCTGGAACGTCATTTGTTGTTTGGCATTTTTTTTTTTCGTTTTTTTTTTGGTGCCGTAAGACATGGGAGTATTCGTCGGCTTGCACTTCATTTTTTTCTGGAGCTCCTCCAATGAGGGAACCAAAGGCGAAACCAACGGTGCTGCATCGTCACCGTAGCCTGTGTCCGTTTTCCGCGAAGCCCTCTGACTAACTTTGGCCATCACAGAAATAATTTGCCGCGGCAGATAGAAAAAATCCCGCAAGAAAACGCCCGCCTAAGCACTGGTACGGTGCTTGACAAACGTCTCGCGTACAAGGTGATGCTCGCGTGCGTAAGCCCGTGCGACGCCCACTACGAGGAAACCTTGGGCACGCTTCGCTACGCCCAGAACGCTAAAAGGGTTCGGACGCGAGCGGTGGCCAACGCTCGCCGCGGCGTTTCAGGAGACGATGAGCTCGGCGTGCGGCAAACGGTGCTTGTCGAGAGGTAAGGTACTTATTCCCCAGCTTTTGTTCGCGATTTCGTTTTTTTCGCGAGCCTTTTTTCGTGAGCGTGGCTATCGGTAACGTTTGCGAGGCGGGTTTGGTTTGCCCACTATTTATGCTTAACGCCTCCTACGACAGAGATGGAACTTTTTTTTTCTAGCAAAATGTTTTCCGGATGACGAGGCTCCCTATCATAACCTGTTGAGAAAATCGGTGGGGATGCTATTATTTTCATTTTAGCAAAAAAAACGTGATTGTTTTGTATAGCTACTGTAGGTCATTAATGGGGGTAAATACCGACGAGCTCTGCATACTGAGCGAACAAAAAATATTACTTCGAGAAGTACTACTGTATTAGTACATAGTGTGTGTCTACGGCACCGAAATACTCGAAGACCCGTAAAGTGTGGTGAGCTAAAGCTTTATTTTTCCCAATCCGCCGGAGGATAAAAAAAAAAAAAAAAAAAAACGTATGGAGGAGGTAGTACGATTGACACTTGGTACCAAATGCAAGTGGATATATTTTTGTTCATCTAATGCTGTAGTCGTGCTTTGGGTTGTTAGACAAAAAAAAAGCCGTACGGCGAAAAAAAACTTCCTCAAGGGTTTAGGAGCCTCAACAAAAAAAACACAAAACCAACAATAATTGGTGCGCCTCGACCCCATGGCGCGTGCTATTTTGGTTCGTTATACGCGGATTGTTGCTCATCGGGTTGTTGTCGGTGACATGTATGTATATGACATGTATGTATATATACGTACACATATCTACAGATATTTTACATATATATATATATGAATAATATACATATATTTTTAGAGTTTCGAACGGTTTTTGATATCAGCCTTTAGAGCGGCAAAACCCCTCCCTGTACACTAGTTCCAAGTAATTTCCCCCCCAGAAACAGGTTTCCGGTCGTAAAGGCGTGAACCCATTTCTAACCCCATTTTTTCCTAGTCTAACTCTTAGTGCTTTGTCCCCATGTCAGGAGTGCGGTGCTAAAAGGGTTAAGAGTTTACCAGCGTTTCCGACGCGTTCGCGAACGGTTGCATGCACTCCCGAACGTTTGCAAGCGTTTCGCGAGCGGTCGCGACGGGGGTGCGAGCAATTGCGAATTCGACCGTTTTTGCGCGAAATGCAAAGCAAACGCGAACGTGCTGATAGCAGGCGTTTGCGATTCTGTTTTTCGAGCGTGTGGCCTGCGCCGATGGCGTCGCGAACGTGCTTTTTTCCCTACGGGCGCTGATGGTGCCCAATCTCCAACCGAGTCATCCCTCTACAGTGCGGTAGGGGTTGCAGTTGTTGGATTAACTAAATTTGTATGACCGGTTGAGTTCCTCAAGCGTGAAACTATCGGCTGGTATGGTGTAAGCTTCACGAGTATATTTGTTGTAGGACTAGGACATACTAATAACAAGTGTTGGTCGGGTTGCGCGAACGATATGCCTTGGAAGTTATGTTTCGGGGTTGGATAACAATTGAGCTACTGCTGTAGCTCCTCATGGTAGGAGCGCAGAAAATTCTTAGAATCTGCCACACCCTTGGGCGTGGGATGACTCCAACCTTTCTTCCCGACCCAGGCTTACCGCGCAGGTTTTTCGAACTTCTGCGGTACCTGGCGAAGTCTAGGACACGACCGCGATGACCGGCGTTAATTAACGCAGTAGGATATCTCGCAGATGCCAAGAACGACCCTCTCCAACACGCCCCAACTATTCTAAATAGTCAGCTCCAACCTTCCTTCCGGACCCAGGCTCAC
Organism: Undaria pinnatifida; assembly: GCA_012845835.1. Taxonomy (NCBI): domain Eukaryota; class Phaeophyceae; order Laminariales; family Alariaceae; genus Undaria; species Undaria pinnatifida. The sequence continues at coordinate 13,750,367 of JABAKD010000001.1, forward strand.
CGCGCAGGTTTTTCGAGCTCTTCCGGCGCCTGGGGAAGGCTGCGACACGACCGCTATGCCCGACGTCAGTTAACGCAGTAGGATATCTCGCAGATGCCAAGAACGGCCCTTTCCAACACGCCCCAGCTATTCTAAATAGCCAGCCCCAACTTCTCCTGCCGGCCCAGGCTGACCGTGCAGGTTTTTCGAGCTCTTGTAGCGCCTGGCGAAGGTTGCGACACGACCGCTATGAACCGCGCTAATTACCGCAGTAGGATATCTCGCAGATGCCAAGAACAACCCTCTCCGATACCTAGCCAACCATTCCAACTAGGCAGCGGCTCAGTGACTCATAATGAATATTGACGAGCGGGCAGCGCGAGAACGGGAGTTGGCAAAAAATCGACGAAAATCGACGAGCATGAAAAGCTGGAAAAAGCGGGAATGCCGAACCCTATGCGCGACAGAAAAGGAGGTATGCAGCGAGGGAGGAGAAGGAAAGACCCCGGTGACCATGGCTTGCTCAGAAGGTGGCTTGAGGCTAAAGGCTCGCACGGGTTGAGCTGGACAATAAAAGCGATTATTGAAAAACAAATATCGGCCGAAACCAAACCCTTACACCGTCATCCCTTCCCGTCCAGACTCACCGCGCAGGTTTTCGAACTCCAGCAGCGCCTAAAGGAGGCGACGACACGACCGCTACTACCCGCGCCCATCGACGCCGAAGGTTATCCCGCAGATGCCAAAGGGCTCTTCCCGAGAGGATTGGTCTATGTCGTTCATCCTGCCCTGGAACTGGAGGTTTCGAGACTTAAGGAGGCCTTGGCCGACCGGGAACGCCTGATCGAGGATTACGAGGGTCAGCAGGCGGTGAGGGTAGTCATTACGGAGATCCATTGTTAAAGGGATGGAATTTCGCGCAAAAATTGGAATGCATCGCCACCTTTCGGGCGAGTTCTCCACTCCTACGACCTTGTTCGATTTAAGGCTCTGTATCGCCGGCAAGATCAGCCAACAAAATAAGCTGGAGTCAATCGCTGTTAAAGGAAGGCGGGTGCTTTTTTTTTGCACCCTTTTTTTTTTTTTTCATCTATTCTGCCAACAGTGAATCTCAGTGGTACCAGGGTTCGAGAAGTGAATCGGATGACTATACTAGTAGTAAGTGGCCGACTAGTTATGAGTTGGCTAGGTATTATGGTCCATTGCAGTTAGTTTCGAGTGGTACTAATCTTGCGGAGTTCTGCGGGTGTGCGTTTTGCTGGGCGTTCGTAGCTCGACGGGTGGCGTTTTTCGTTTACATGCTGGGTAAGTCAGTTGGCCTTCTGTTCCCCCACACGCAATTAATTGCCGTCCCTTGCCAACTAATAGCTAGTCATCGATTTTACCCAGTATGCGACACACGTTAAGAACGTTTTTCATTTATTTTTTCTTCGCCAGGCTGAACCTCTTGTCTAAGGCAGGGTGTGTCCCATAACACTTACTACGAAAAAAAAGGGCCATGTTTTTATTTTTTCATCCATTAAAGCTCGAGTCTGAAAATTCATAGAAACTTCTCAGTTTACCAGACTCTTACAGTGCTTGTCGAGCAATGTAGGGTGAGTCATCCCTCCATAGTGCGGTTGAACTCCCTAAGCGAGGAACTGCTCGTCATTCTGATGACTTTTTACGAGTGTGTGTGTTTGCTTGTTTTCAGGACTAATAATAGGAGGCGAGTAGAAAGGTTGGTCGGATTGCGCGAGAGCGAACGCCTTCGAAGTCGTGTTTTGGGTGAGATAATCGAGCTCCTCGGCTTCAAGGAGCTCAGAAAATTCTTCTACCGTGGCCACCCCCTCTACCGTGGAACGGCTCAGTCCCCCCAACTCACGGCCTTCCCTTTTCCCGCCCGTCCACCGACGGCCCGTTTTCTCCGGTGACCCTTGCCGACGGCCCTTCGTGCCTCTTGCAGCAGAGGGTCCGCAACAGCCCGGCGGACGGTTACAACAGCGGTGATCCACGAGACACAGTTCCTCGCAGCGAGCTATCACCTTCGAACTGCTCTTCCGCGCAGCTCTCCTCGTTAGCGTCTTCGCGAGGATCTGGCAATACTGCAGGCACGAACAGCAGGGATGATTGTTGGCTGGCTATAAAACCTCCGACTACTTGCTAATTTGCCTACAGTAGTAGTTGTTTTTTCGCGGGTCGTTGCCTACGGAAAATACCGGAGTAGCCTGCGTCTTTGCTCGTGACGAGTTGTCCTCACTGAACCGCTCTTCTCCTCGCTGACGTCTTCGCGAGGAACTGGCGATAACAACGGGGCGAACAGGGTTTGCAGATGGCGTGTCAGGCTTTCATCGGCGGTTGTGTTTGAGTGGGGGTGGTACTCTTGTTCTGCTTGCCGTGATCGTTTGATCGTCAACCACGAATTCCTTTCGAGACGGAGCGCCGTTCCTGCTTTCAAGAGCGACGCTTCCAGCCTATAGGCGTGCATTACGCGTTCTCCCATTTTCCATTCGAGGCTGCTCTTATACTTTTGTCTCCTCCCTGGTTGGCCTTTTGTGGCCACCATATATCTTCTAGGATAACGATCGTTTTCTCGCCCCCACCTATAGTGTATCCAACGTCTCCACGTCACATCCACCCATTTCCCTTATACCATCTTGTACAGCAGTAGAGGGTCCCCCCACAAGGCATTATACATTAGAGCAATATGACCGCCTTATAGATGGAAGTCGCCTTATTTGTTTCAGGTTGCGCGTGCAATATTCCCCAGTTGCGACAAGCGATTTTGACCGCACTATGTAGGGATACCGCCTTATAGAGGGATTACGCCTTATTGAGGTACCCCTGCGGTGATAGGCAGAGGGGGGGGGGCGAGGCATCCAACTTGCTGTATCGTTGAACGCCTTTAAACTTTACAAAAAGCTGCGCCCGATGTTTTTTGGAGACAATGTCCAATGAAGTTCCGTATATAGGGCCAGTTGCCTCTATAGTGCCGGTTGCCCGCTAGATTGCCTGTGAAATCGCTTGGCGCAGACGGGAACAACCTGTAATAACAGTACGCAGAGTAGTGCCGCTTTGGCGCTATTGTGCCGGTGTTTCCCTCTGTAGTGCACATAGTGGCACTCCGAAGGAATCACTACTGTACCTGAAATTGCAGATATAATAATTGCTTCTGTTGCAGCAGAATTTTTCCGACTCTAAAACCCAGAGGCAACACGAATACCGCGCGACACCGCCCCCCCGTCCCGCCCCCCTCCATACCCTTTGAACTCCCGCACTACACGTGTTCCAAGGCTTACTGCCTATTCATTCTGCGTTTCCCCCCCTTGAGTCTACTCTTTTAGCTAGAATGAGGATGCAAAAAAAAGTAACGCTGCGATATGCTCGTTGTGCTCGAAACCTCCCCCCAAAATGTCTGGTATTACATAAAAATATTTCAAGGACGTCAGCCGTGAGTTCGACGAATTTCAGGTCAACACTCACTCATCTTTGCAAGCTGCGTTGTTGGTACTTTTTTTTTTTTTTTTTTTCTGTCTATTTTCTATCCTCCGGCGGATGGGGACTCGTAAGATACTACATGGGTAAGTTTTTATTTGGAAGGAGTCCTATTTTTGTCCACTACAATGGTAAGTGTTGGTATTTTTGCTTTAGGTGGGGAATTATGAGCTAGATCTAACACCGTTATCTATTTTGTAAATTTTGTTACTACTGTAGTTTCCACTATACCGCTTTTATTCTACCAGAACTACTGGCTCACATGCTCTGAAAAAAAAGTTCGAAACGAGGTGGCTTATGCCAAAACGAATATATATATAGTCTATATGCATAAATTTAGCGTTTTCCACCGAAATTATTGCTAGGTTTGCCGCCCGAAAAAAAAATGTGCAGCGAGCAGCGAGGGTCTGTCCTCCGCAAAAAATTAGAAAAAAAAAGAACGAAGAAACAACGGTACAAATGAGAACGTACCAACGTCAAAAAGACGTGAAGAAAAAAAAAAAAACGGTATCCCAAGCATGCCCGATGTTGTCATTGTTGTTCTTACATTAACTCGCATAATCAAGTCCGTGGTCACAGGGCAGGCTCCAGTCACTCTGGAGCTGAGGAATAACCTAGGGAAGAACACAAACAACCCAAGGTGGTACACGCATATATCACAGCTGACGCAATTCATGCTTCCACCAGAAACATATAAAAGTAAAATCAGGATTCAGTCTACGATGTGTCAGGTCTATACCTGGTGCATACGTCTCAATACTCGCGCCTGGAAAAAACGACTATAATACCGCTTGACACCCAAGAAAGACTACCACGTATATATTACACGTAGTATCTATCACTACGCATACGCACGACAGACGCAAGTCAATTGGAAAAAGAAAACAACGAACACCCAAGAAAAGAAAGGAAAGGGAAGAAAAGAGAAGAAAGCGAAAAAAGAAAACGAAAAAGGAAAAGAAAGAAAAGAAAAGACAAGGAAAAGCAAGAAAAGGCAAGACAAGAAGAGGAAGCAAGGAAAGGAAAAGAGAAAAGAACGTCGTACTAGCAGACCCTAGGAACTGACTAAAGACGGCATTGGGCTCATAAGAGGGTATCAAGTGCATCATCAAATGGCACTGGGGAGAGAACGCAACATGGCGAAGAAGTTAGGGCAGTCTTACGCTATCATCTTGTCACGGCTATTGGAAGGCCCACAACTTTCAAGACGATGATGGCCAAACCCAGACTTCAGTCGCTTGGGCATGACGTCCCCCCTTCCCCCCCCTCCTCCCCCCCTCTAAACAAACCCACGCGCTCCCCTAAACTCAGGAGCATTCGGAGCGGAACTGGACGGGGGGGAAAGAGAGAGATCGGGAGCAGACGGGAGCCTAAGACGGCGCCAGAAGAGTGGGCTGCGGCTGCTAAACTTAAACCAGGCACCCATACACTACTCTACAACAACACGCGCCCGTTTTCCCAACCCTTTTGAGGATTTATAATTCGATTGTGACAAGGCGTGGAGTCCTGGAAAGGCCATTAATTCGGGCGTGTGCGGCGGGGTTTTCCCCAATTAGGCGGTTGTGTGTGCTCGAGTAATCTTGACCGCCTTTTGTGGGGATACCGCTGTTATAAAACTTAGTTTGGGTAAGGTAAGGTAAGCAATTGGTTTAACCTTTTGCAAATGGTCAAACGGACTAATAATACCCCACCATTTTCTTAACATCTGGCGTCGTCGTGGGGAACTAGGGATCATAATAATACCCCAACTAATACCTTAACATCTGGCGTCGTCGGGGAGGACTAGAGATCAGTGGCACTCTGCCTCTTATCATACGCTTGTTTTGGGCTTCTTTTTTTTTTTTTTTTTTTTGGTAAGCTCTTGTTATTGTTCCGTTGATCGGCCTTTGCTCTTCCTCTGACGGCAACTCCAACACTCGGAGAGGTACTCTTTCCCCCCGTCCCTATTCAGACCGCCCTTATTGGGGGACCCCTACTGTATTCTAATGCTTTAATCAGTTTTGCATGGTAGAGGGAAAACATCATCGAGACGAATATTTTAGCATATGAAGCATACACACGAGGAATTGTACAGCACGCTATGCATGCGTGCAGTGACGTATGAACGTATCAAGTGCATCAAAGCACAAGCATACCAAGCACAGCAGCAAGGTACTGCTGTACAGCAGGTATGTTGAAAAAATACCTCGGATACATACCGATGCTCGTGCTTACGCTTGGCGTAATGTCTGTTGCCCTGCTTCTCGTGGCCTTACCGCTGTTGTCCGGGGTCTCAAAAAGGCTCAACCCCGTTGTCCCGGCCAAGTGTACGGTGGCTATTGGTGCCTTGTTCCGCCGTGGCTTTGAGGAAGGATTACGCTAGAATATTGGACCCACTTTTGAAGACCACCCCGTAACAAGCCAATATAGGTGGTCTTTCAGTCATCTCTCTACAGTGCGGTGGGGGTTGCAGTTTTTGGGGGGCTAAACGTTTCTGACCGATGTGACCTGTGTGACCGATGTGACCGATGTGACCGATGTGACCGATGTGACCGGTTGAGCTTCTCCTCAAGCGTGGGACTGTAGGGTAGCACGATTTATTTTTACGAGTATACCCTACCTAGGGACGTTTGTATGAGCTACGGCATAGAAATTTCGGTCGGGTTGCGCGAACGAACGCCTTCGAAGTCATGTTTCGGGCGAGATATTTAGGAAGTCATGCCAGGATGTCAACGGTACTCCGAGTGGGGGTCGCGTGGTTGGTCGGTGTTGGGAAGCGTGCCCCTCATGGGTTCCGGTGTCTTTGGTTGGTCTCTTCTGTTGGCTCGCTGAATAAGCTCAGAGTTTGTGCATTACTTCCCTGCATAGAATGCTAAAAGACAGACACAAACAGGGCTAGGTAGGGTAGGGCACGGTAGGGCAGGGTAGTAAGATGAGGGGCGTCCTGCTTGTCCCATCATCATCACCTACGTTATCGCCCATCTATGATGGCCTTGGCGTGAATCATGTGACATCTAATATAACGTGGTTTAACCTCAGCCATGACATGGTTTCACGTCGAATCTATAAACTATCCTTCTACGGAAGGCACTCCATTACAAGGAGCTCATAAGATTTCTGCCGCCCCCTTAGAGGTTGGGATGTTCCACTACGATCTTATCTTCTACTACTCCGAAAATGATCCCATGCTAACGCCAACGTGGCTTTGTTTTTGTGACAGTCAAGCCGATTTTACCTGGTCTTTTCCCCCAGAAACATGCTTAACCCTTATGAAGTTATAAGGGGCACACCGCTGTACCCGGTGGTACAAAATTGGACGACGAACGATGATATATATATCTATACATAATCATGATTTTTTTTTTCCAGCTTCACTCGTACGTTTTTTTTTTTCTTCTGCTTCAGCTAGCGCCTTGACAAAGCCGTGGTCACAGGTGTCCTCCCTCGTCCCCCCGCCGGCGCGTGCCGTCCTTTTTGCCGCGCGTCATTTTTATCGCGCACAGGGTTCAGCGTTCCCACCTTTCAGTTTTTTTTTTCTCGTCGATATGCACCGAACTCCGCCAACTCACGCTCTCGCAATTTCGACTTATCGATTTTCAAGACAATGTATCTTGCGGGGCTCGAACGTATGACGTCGACCTCGACAGTCCCGCGGCATACTATTGAACCCCCGGGGACTGTAAACGACGGCGTAGAAGCCCCGGACCGACTTTTGTTTTTTTCGACGTATGTCCGTTCCATCTTCTCGCAGGACCCGCTGTTCTCTGAGTGTGTCGCCTTCGAAATAGCCGAAGGCGTTACGGTGGTGGGGAGCGGGGGAGGTGCCGATATTCGGCTGGACGGAGAGGAGGTGCTCCCGCGGCATGCGGTCATCACTCTACGACGAGGTGCGCATGCGGGCGCCGGCGCACAAGCCAAAATAAGATAAATATGATTGTGAATCGGGAACCGATGAGAATAATATTTTGTTTGTTGTTCATAGAGAGAATTCGGCGTTATGGTTCATAGTTTTTTTTTGGCGGAGTACGTACGTAGCTTGCTTCGACCGCAGCACCTGGCATTGTTTGGTTGATCGCGCTTGTGGAGGTACCAAGTGGATACCGCACGGGACTGTGCTGGCAGACTGGTAGAACACGCGAACAGACAAGAGCTGCTGTTGACAACTAACTGGACAGCGGTCGCTCGCTGGACCGGATAACTCGTGATTTTGTGACTGTCGAGTCCAGGGTTTTTTATGGATCGTGAACCGTTAGGTGACCCGGCCCTTGGAGTGGTGGTGGTGGTGGACAAGGGCATTGTAGGGAAGGCGCTCTCAGACTATCATTCCCAGCAGTGAAGCAACAAAAACAAATTCGATGACGGCGCGTTTCGCGAGATGGCATGTTACAGCTAGCTTGGCTTACGGCTTTGAAACATAAGTTTGATGGCCACCGCTCGTAGGAATGGCCCCTGTGCCGCTGAGCTAAAAAATCTGTACAGTGCACTACCCTTTTTTTTCTTCTTTTTTTTTCTGACACTTTTTCCTTTCCAGCTTCTGGACAAGCGGTGGTCACAGGTGTCGTCCCTTCTCCCCCTCGGTTCTTGCCTTCAATTTTTTTAACGCGCATAAGGTTCAGCAATCCCACTGCTCGTCGATTGTTTTTCATCGAGTGTTGCTAACCCACGCTCTCGCGCTTTCCGCAAGTCAATTTGTGCACAAGAAAAAGTCCCGACGAATTTATACGAGTATGCACTCGGCGGGGCTCGAACTCACGAAACTGACCTATACCTGGCTCGAGGACAACCTGATACGCCACCGGGGCGACCGGCGTATATATATATATATGTATATATATATGTGCACCGCCCCTACGCTGACCTCGGTCCCGGGGGAATCCCCTCGTGGTGATCGAGTCCAGACGCTTATTATGATAGAGGCAGCCTTTTTCGTTTTTGTAACAAGTTATTTTCTGAAATGCCGGGGGCTCCTTAACCCAAAATCGTCGGAAAATGGCGTTTTTTTGTTTTTAGTTTTCTTGTTTTTTTTTGCTATAATATATATATATATATATGAAAAATGTTGCTTCTATTCCTAGTAATAGGCCATGATTTTTTTTTGTGGTCGTCATCGGGTTGCCCCTATTTGCAAAAAAAAAAAAATCACTCAAGAATGTGTTTTTATGGATAACGTATTTTTTTGTATATATGTACGAAGTATTTTTTTTTTTTCCCCACGTTCAACTCTGTCTGTCGAGCTCAACTCGCAAAGAAAACTTTACGCTCAGTGAACTTCTGGACACAAGCCGTGGCCGGAGATACCTCCCCTTCTCTCTTACCCTCGGCGGTATGTGGGTTGAGGTATACGAAGTCGTAAGCGAGGGGTCTCACACAATATGGGGTGCGCCTTGGCCATAGGTAGCGTCTGCGTTCAACTCACCGTGGACGGCGTCTTCAGAGCGCCCCTTAGAGCGTCGAAAGAGCACCAGGCGGACGAGATGACCAAGGACGACGAGAAAGAGCAAACTTTTTATTCGAGGCTCTGCGAGAGAGAGAGACAGAGTTCCCGGTATTCGCGCTTGTTGACGCAAGCACGCAATGTCCTTGTCGCGGTGTAAACCCGCCGTGCTCCGTCCCGGCATTGTGCGGGAGCGAGGGTTTAGGGTGGTCTGTGGTCATGCATGCGACCACGGCCATGGACGAAACGATTACATACCCTTTGCCTCCCCTCACACGTCATTTCACAGCATTTGCCCCCCCCCACTCTTCTCCCTACCCCTCCCCTTCCCCTTCCCACTCCCGCCTCCTCCCCACCTCCCCCCCGTCTCCGCCTTCTAGGCAGTAACGCCGTACTTACGCCAATGCTAGGCGCGCGGGTTCACATTAATGGAGTTCCAGTTCCGAACACGGAGGCGTTATGTGGAAACGGAGGGGATGATGGGCGTCCCGCCCGGGAGGTTAAGCCGGCGGCGCTCTCCCCAGATTGTCGGATCGTGTTCGGACTTCGTCATTTTTTTCGGCTGGATGATGCCAACACCAAAACCGCTTCGGCGCAAGGTAACAACGATGAGTTTGATGCAGTCCCTCTTCTTTTTTTCACAGTAGTAGTACCCGGTTTGCATCCTTGAGCTGAAGGCGATGACCGCACCGTGTAGCATGAGAAGAACGCTGCGGCAGAGGAAGCTCGGAGCCATCCAACATTAAGGGTGCAGCAGAAGTTTCCAAGAATTTTCTAAGAAATTTCTAAGCAGTTTCTGAGAAGTTTCTGGGCTCCTGAGGTGGATGAGCTCAGAAATATCTCAAACCCATAAGCATGACATTTCGAAAGCATGGCCTCCAATCGCGACTTCGAAGATATCTATTCGCGCGACCCGACCAGCATCGTCTGCGCGCTAGTCCTAAACTAAACATTGCTTGTACACTAGCCGATAGTTGTACACTTGAGGAGCTCAGCCGGTTAGGAAAGAGCGCTAACCCTACCGTGGGAGAGGGATCTCAACCATTTTATTGTTGAAGCTCCTCAACTGGGGAGCTCTGTACGGAAAACAAACACAAAACGAAAAAAAAAAACTGCGCAAGGAACCACCTCTTGGCCTTAAGACACACCGGAACGAAAAAAATGTTGAAAAATATTGCAAAACCAAAACAAAAAGCATTTTTTTTCCAACGATTCTGGGTTAAGGAGTGAAAAAAAAAAAAGCGTTTCAGCCAACCAGCAAGTGCTGTTGAAAACCTCTATCGTCGTGGCAGAAACGTCGCCAAAAAGAGAGAGAAACAAACAGATGTGAATAACCTCGGGGCACATTTCAGAGCTTATGATTTTTTGTTGCAACAAGTAAGTGGGGAGAGCGTTAAGACAGACAGACAGACAGACAGACAGACAGACAGACAGACAGACAGACAGACAGACATACAGACAGACAAACGCATGCTGCGGCAGAGCTTCACACTTTTGTTGTCTTGGGAGGTGACCATTTCTTCCCCCACTCGAGGAGCTCTACACCTATTAATACCTACCTCACCGTAAACAAATCCGTTGGCCTATTACGGAGGACGATAGTAAATAGGACCAAATATTGTTCATAAAAATAGATGAAAGCAACTGAGTTAAATCGACACACGACGCGTATGAAAATACGCGGGAAGTGTGGTGAGCTAAAAAAGCTTTATTTTTCCCCATCCGCCGGAGGATAAAGAAAAAAATATATATATATATATACATATATATATATATGAATACATAGGTTTTTGTGTCCATCGTAGGTCCTATTTACTAGGTTCCCCCGTAATAGGTGCACAACGAAAAAAAATACTGCAAAAACCACCCCCCCCCAAAAAAAAACACGACTTTTTTCCCGACGATTCTGGGTTAGGCGAGTTTTTTCCCGACGATTCTGGGTTAGGCGAGTTTTTTCCCGACGATTCTGGGTTAGGCGAGTTTTTTCCCGGCGATTCTGGGTGAGGTTGGGTTAAGGAGCGATTTTCCCGTCATCATCCAGAACGAAGAAAAACGTTTCAGACAACAGGTAGGTGCTATAATATTATATTATGGCCTCTACCGGTATCGTAGAACGCGTCGCGAAAAGAAAAGGCAAAATATATATATATATATATTTTTTATCTCGGACGCATTTCAGAGCTTTTATGATTTTTTGGTCTTTTGTTTTCCGAAAAAAAAAAAAAAAAACGGGCAGAGCGTTCAAGACCGACAGACAGACGCGTCCTACGGTGGAGGTGGCCCCCCCTTTTTTTTTTTTTCTGAGGTGGCCCTTCACCCGCGCTTGAAGAGCTCTGTATACCTTCCCAAGAATAACGGTTTCTATTTTTTGTAGACGGAAACTCCAACAATGACGAGCAAGACTCATGGCCTACAGCATGTAGGTATATATATATATATATTACATAAAAAAAATATCGAGTGACATCGTCCTGCCGACGACGCCATGCATAATAAGATTAGGGGGCTGTTACAGACGCAGGCCACCCTTTGCAGGTGTCTCTACCAGGCAGATTCTGCGTTGGTCAACTCGCTCGTACTAGACAAGCTCTTGTGTTAGTTCCACCCTTTTTTATATCCAGCCGCATCCCATATCTTGCGCCTTGTTAGGGTCTCAGGGCAATGCCCTCGAGTGACGCTCCCGACGATTTCGGGTTAAGCCCACCCCGCCATCGCCACCCCTCCCCCCCCAAAAACTGATTATTGAGGAAACTGAACGTGAAACTTAATGTGAACCAGACTCATGACCTAGGTATAACAGACACTTTTAGTGTCGCAAAAAGAAACAAACACGCAAACAGAACGACGTCGTAGATAGGTTATATATCCCGGACGGTTTTATCCCCGACGGTTTTGGGTTATAACCCTTTTAGCACCGCAGTCCCGACATCGGGGCAAAACACTTGGCGTTGAACTAAGACAAAAAGAAAACTGGGAGTTGGAAAAAGTTTATCTTAGCCGACCAAATATCTACCTCTATCGTAGCATGCGTCGAAAAACGCCGAGCGACGAGTCTACGGACAAAATCTCGACGAGATTCCTCCGCACGGCCGACAGATCTCACCCATTCCCCACTCGATTATCCAGATGTTTCGGGGGGGGGACGGGGGAGATTTGCATGATCTAGCTCATGTCTTACGGGTGGGAGCCGCCGTGCGATCTGCACGATCTAGCACACGTTTACTCGGTCGGATCCGTCCTATACATGTGTACAGATCCTGCACAATATATTGAGAACGGCAGATCCAGGGTCAACTTTTGTGGACGGATGATCTGTTGTGTCGGCAGATGATCTAGATCGTGATCTATCAGGAGGTGTGGGATTTTTCCAAGACGACCGTGCTCGTTTTTGTGTTTCCCCCTTCTTTTAGCGGAAACAGGCCCCGAAAAATAGTTCCCAGCGGGGTTTGTTTTATGGTCCGCGTCACACGGTGCAGGACCGCAACCGCGGCTGTGTAGTGCAATGCATGCATGGCGTTTTTTTTTTTCCCCCTCGCAAGGGGCTGATGATAGACGCATGCTACGATAGAGGTATACCGTTTTTTGGCGAAAATGGTTTCTTAATGCCGGGGCTCCTTAACCTACTAATACTGTCGTCGGAAATTGAACATTTTTGTTTTTGGCATGGTTCTCGTTGTGTACCTAGGCTATGTGATTGTGATTTTTCATCCGGTAGCTTTATTTATTTTTTCCCAATCAGTTTTTGGGAGAGGTCTTACGCTCCCAAATTGAGGGGTAGTATTACGAAAAAAAAACGTGGAGCACCTCTATCGTAGCACGCGTCGAAAATCAGACTTGTGCACAGGCACCTGACCGCGATAGGTAAGAAAGTGTTTTCTTCTCAAGTCCGTTCCATAATGAAAGCCAAGACCAGGAGCGGATTGTTAGGCCCGAGCGGAACGTTTCCCCCACCCCCCGTCGTCAAAGCAGTGACATCTGGCTGCGGAAGAATATTTCTTCCAAGAGAACGCGAGTCTCTTGACTACCAGAGATATTCACGGGCCGGATTTCTCCTCGCGGGTCGGATCGGATCAGGTTGACCCGGCCCGACCCGTGATATTAAAAAACCTCGAGACCCGATCCGATCCGACCCGAGAAATTTTGAGCACCTCACGACCCGAGCCGACTCCACTCGCGAGTTTTTTTTTGTACTGCCTGACCTGGCCCACGGGCCGGACCATGACTCGTGAATAGTTCTGCTAATTTCCCCCGTCCGGAAAGTACCGACCACGTTCGAAATCACGTAGACTACGATCTTCAATCCCACCGGAGAAAAAACTCAGAAAAAGAAAAGAAACACGTCGGATCGGTGGAATAATGTTTGCTCCACCGATCAATAGCGACAACGACCAACATGCCGACGCCAGCAGAGCAGAAAGGGTACACAGTAAAAACCTCAGCCGAGTCGTCATCGGCGGAGCCTTAAAGCACAAGCAGAGCATAGCTCAGCCGATTCATGATCGGCCTCAGCCGAGTCGTCATCGGCGGAGCCTTAAAGCACAAGCAGAGCATAGCTCAGCCGATTCATGATCGGCAGAGCATAAAGCCTAAAAGCAGAGCAAAGCCAAGTCGGCCGAGTCATCGTAGGCACACGACACAAACAGGCAGCGGAATGGCCGCCGCGCGAGCCGCTCACCCCCGTGTATCGTGACTGCTGCGCGCAGCCCTTGCCGGCTACGAAAACAGATCGACCTGCGGTCCTACGCCGTCTTCGTGTGCCCACTGCCGAAATCCGGCCCATGGTCAGTATTCGCGCCGCCGAGCTCTCCCCCCCCCCCCCCCCCCCCGTCCTCTCCGTCTCACCGATGTTCAGGAAACCAGAACAACGGCGACCGTGATACCGTGCCGTTGTTCGATTGGAACTTCGCCCAACAGGAGCTCCTCGAAAATAGCTCTCTGGCGCCGCAGGGGTTGCGGAGGAAACGCGAACAAGGGGCAGGGGTGATGGGGGAGGAGGCGGGCGAGGAGGCAGTGGTGTCGTGGTTCCCGGTTCAAGAGGACAACCGGAAGGAATTGCAGACACAAGGTCCACCAGGAGCAGGAGTGTGGGCGGAAGAAGAGAGGGAGGGGAGGGAGGGGGGGCAAGCCGAGGAGGAGGGGAAGAAGAAGGTATCGCGCTTCCCGCTGGAAGAAAACGATGGGCAGGGATTGGAGGGACAAAACAAACACAGAGAAGCGGTCGATGTGCCGGAGGGGGACGGGAAGGAGAAGGAGGATAAGAGCGAGGAGGGGAAGGTGGAGAATATATTGCCTGGCGCTGGTTCCGTGGCGAGCGAAAGGAAAGAAAGGTGTGGGGTTGGTGCGGCAGCGAGTGAGAGAGAACCACGGTACGAGCGGCGGGACGGTATGTTGGCGCTGGCGACACTGCCCCGTCAGCAGGCGCACCCCGCCCCGCCCTCATCGCACGAGCAAGCATCACACTCAAGTTACGAAGGAGACATCTCCCCGACCGCGTGCGGAAGCGGGAGCAGCCCGACGCTGCTCGCTGTACGCCCAGAGTCAACCGTGTGCGAAGACGCACCAGCGGGTATTCCGTCCACGGTCTCCTTGCCGATACCAGTTCCCCTGCGAAGCTTACCTCCGATTCCAGACACGCCTCTGATGGTGCTACCGTCGTCGCTGTCTGCGAAGGGCTGTTCTGCGGCAGCACACCGAATAGCATCGGCCCAGCATCAACTAACATCGTTTCACCAAGATTCACTAGCTCGAGATCCACCAGCACCGTTCCAAGATCCAGCGGAACATTTTCCCGCGCAGCATTCGACGACAGAATGTCCACCTTCATCTTCAATGCCGGTGGCGCTGTCTACAAACAACCCGTCGTTGGCGATACATCGATTAGAACCGTCTCAAGAATTATCGGACGATCTGCCCGTGCATGATAGTCCAGCGGAAGAACCGCCCGCGCGTCGGATGACTGAGCACCCAGTTGCATCTTCATTGTTGAAGCGGTCTGGAGCCCCCCTAGCCCCACCCATCAGGGAGACGGGAGTGTCCTTACAAGGGCAGTCGCCCGAGGCACGCTTGAAGCAAGCAACCATAGTTGGCGGTGTCAACGGCGGCGGTAGTGGTGGTGGTGGTGATGATGGTGGAGGTGGTGGTGGAGGTGGTGGTGAAGGTCGTTGTGGTGTTGGTGTTGGTGGTGGTGTTGGTATTGATGTTGTTGTTGGTGGTGTTGGTGGTGATGGCAGTGGTGATGGTGGTGATGGTGCTGTCGGTGCCGGTGTCGGTGCTGGTGCTGGTGGTGGTGTTAGCATTTGTATTGGCGGTGGTGGCGGCGGCGAACGCATTAATGGGGGAAATGAGGCGCCGCGGTCAATGCTTCTGCAACCGGGCCCACAAACGCTTGACGCGAACGTTCACGAGGAGCTGTACAGGGCGCGGGAGGCGTGGAGAGGGGCGGAGGGGGAGCTCGCACGAAGCCAGGAGGGCATGGATGAGCTGCGAAGCACCTTGCAAGCGGTGAGCTCCAGAACACAGTTAAAAACGCGCTCAATCGAGAGCAGCGAAATCACAGGCATATACCAGCAAGCGCCCGTTTCAACAAGCACGAAATAGCTACCGTCTGAACCCTCCAATGTGCTGCTTTATCTCACTACAAGGTGCAAGAGCACGCTCGGGAACAACGAAGATCAGACCGCCAAAAGAAACGAGAGCTGGACAAGGAGAAGAATTCGGCTTTGCACCGGGCGAGAGCGCTAGAAGGTTGGTCGGGGGCCTTGTTTTGCAACAGGGTTCAAAGAGTGACCGGTGAAATTGAAGGGGCTTGCGCGAATAGATATTTGCGGGCGGCGACAAGACTCCAAAGCACATTAATCGCGTGTAGCAGTCGGTCATCGACAAGAGCTCGATTTAGTCGGTGGCGTTTCCTCCGGCAGTAGTCATGGCGTGTTCGGTCGCCTCCTCCGTAGCTCCGACCTGACGGGCACGGCTTCTGTGTCGCATCCGCGTCCGCCCCCCTCTCCTCCCGCCCAAATAAACAACAACCCCCTCCCCCCCCAAACAAAAAATATCTATAACCCACGTCTGACACCGAGATAAAGTTGTAGGGGAAGACATACTCAGAAGCTTCTGAAGATGCTCCTCCGTACGCTTGATGGGACGAACAAGCCCCCCCCCCCCCCCCCCCCATTTTGTTCCTCCGCCCCCCCATGCTTCCCCGCAACCACAAACCCTGCATCTTGCACTGCTGATATGGCGGATGGAGATCGACCATTTCAGAAACTGCTGCAACCCCCCCCCCCCCCTCCCCTTCTCCTGCTCCCCACATCTTTCTCTACCATAATACCCCGCGCGTCTTACACTTGAAATAAATAGAGGATAGAGATAGACTCCGGAGAAAGCTACAGCAGAGCGACGCGGAGGTGGCGGCTCTCCGCGGAGAGCTCGAAAAGGCGAGTCGTCGGTCAATCACGACGGGGCTTTCACCAGGGATGGCTCCCTCACCAGGGGGGGCGTTTGCGTCCGTGTCCCCCGCAGATGTCGTTCACCACGCGTCTAGCGCAAAGGAAGTGTGCGGAGCATCGAAGCCGTCGCAGCACCACTACGAACCCGCGGAACGGCGCACCGACAGGAGATCACGGACTAAACCAAAAATGGTGCAGGTATATCGGCTAAACTATATGCTCGTTTGGAATGGGGGTTGGTGTTGCTTGCCCGGTTCCTTGGTCCGTGGCTAATCGTTTCTCCTTTAGTTTTCTTTAGCGTTTGCCCCCCCTCCAACTCAAGACACGCCCCCCGGGGACTTTAAGCCTGCCACATCCCGATGGAGGAGGTTGTAGTAGACTGTAAACTGGCCGTAGCTATGAATGGTCGGTGGTACTTGCCCGGTTACTCGCGCGGTGGCTAACAGCTTTGCCGTAGTTTTTCAATGGCTTTTTGCCCCTGTTCAACACTCGACACGCCCGGGATTACAAAGCCCGCCATCCCGCAGGGGAGCCTTGTAAACTAAACTATAATATTAATATAATTATCATTCAGGGTGGTTGCGTGTTGCTTGCCGGGTTGCTTGCCCGGTGGCTAAGCGTGTTTTGCTTTCGTTTTCCATCGCTTTTTTGCCCCTTTTGTGTTTAGTTTTTTTTTTTTTTCTTCTTCTAGTTTTCAGATTTATCCCGCTGTAGGTAGGGGAGTTGCACTTTTTTTTCTTGGGAGGGGGGCGGGGGGGCTAAACGTTTTTCTGACCTTCTGACCGGTTGAGGTTCTCAAGTTCTGGGGCTTCATCGGTTGTGTATGATAGTTTTACGAGACTGTTTGCCTTGGGACTACATAGCGCGTACACAATGGTGGTCGGATTGCGCGAACGAGTGCCTTCGAAGTCACTTTCTGGTGAGATGATAACTGAGCTCTTCGTGCTAGGATATCAGAAACTTTTTAGAAACTTCTGTTGCACCCCTAGCTTGTGATCATTCTGCACGAGCTGTGTTTTTTTTTCGCGCGCGTTTTTTTTCTCCCCTGTTGTAACATTTCGCCGCCGCGTTAACTCATACCAGGTGTATAGTTTGGGATTAATGAGGCCTCTCTGCTGCGGCATGAGATCACACCTATACTTGCGCTTTGCCCTTCTCTCAAGGCGCGCTTTGTATGTCTCTTCTTACGATCCTTCCTTCGGGTTTATCGTCGTCCTTATGCTCGCCAAACTTCTCCAGCACCTCGACCCCTAGTACATTCGGCTTCGATAGGCCCGTGCACGCGCTGTGCACGAACGTGCAAAATTCGCGGACAGCTGCAGAACGTCCGCCTCAATGAACGCCGTTTCGCGAGAAAGCTTCACCCCCGCCACAGCGGCGGACGCAGTTAACCCTGTGTGTCTGTGCGTGCGACGGTTGCAGACTGTCACCCCACAGCAACCCACAAGAATGCTCATGACCGTACCGTCCATCTTATGGCTCGCCGCCTCTCCCACCCGGAAGAGCGCACGGTGTACCGCTTCTTGTCCTCCGCGCCCGCCGCCCGATTACTGGCTGTATATCCCTGATAGGAACGCCTGTGCTTCACTCTTTTCACACTTGCGACAGCCCGGGAGTTTCAAACCTAATCTCACATCCCGAAGAAGAACTTGGCAGCACAGCATACTGCAAATGGGAGAACGCATCGAAATATATGAAAAATATTTGTCTTTCACGAGCAAAATTAGAGCTTCTGATTTATACTGACCCGGAAAAGCCCCAATTTGGAGCGCCCACCGAACACTCAACGCACGCACACATTTTGACGGCAGCTATATATTATGAAAATTAAAATACGCTCCAGCTGTGAGATCGAATATTTTGTCGAAACTCATCTTTGCAAGCTGTGTGTGATACTCTGATCGCGCGTATTACGGGTTGTGTGTCCTCATTAAGGATATAGGTCGGCGACTCCCCTTGCAACTACAGTGTAGCTATCAGGGTCAACAGGGTGATGCTAGGCAGTCTGTGCGCGGAAACTATAAAACTCGTTTCTAAGGGGGACAAAATCTGACAGCTGTGGAAGAAAATGCATCAGTTTATCAAGTGAATCCTGTACGTCGAATATCCGGTGAGGGGAGGGCGGAGTTTTGAAGGACGTGGGGGCCTGATTTTGATCAAAAAGGGGGCGGGAGGGGGGGAGGGGGGGGAGGGGACGGGTGGGGCAGGTCAATTTGTGCGTGGAAACTACAAATCCTTCTTGTGGGGGAGGGGGGGGGGGATGTGGCGGGGGAGGCGGGGGGCGGGGGGGGAGGGCTTTAGGTCGCATAGATGTAGGGGTTTGCTATACGCGTGGTGCTAGGTCTAGGCGATGGTGCGGGTGGTGGGGAATTATGTACGCTGCTGTGCGAGTTCCTGCTGTAGCGACAGCCACGCTAGCAACCTGAGCATGCGGTAATAATGCACGGCAACAGTATTTGTCCAAACGTAACCTTCTAACGATGACCGAGAAGCAAGAAAAATCAGGGATTAATTTTTAGGTTCCTGAAGCGACGGCGAAATACCAATGCGCACCACATGGCGGCTAAAATTCACACACCCTGCTGCGCGAGTTCCCAGCGACGGGGAACCATGAGCTCCGCCGCATCTCCGAAGAGGGGTTGCAGTTTCACAAACCCCAAAATAATGCACCAATCAGGCTTTGATACAAAGCACAAACCAACAGCATATTCTGACACAAAACCGAGCTCATCGTAATGATATAAAATACAGGGTTAGTTTGGCGTTTTTTTGCCTTTCTTTACTCTGTGTTGCTACAGCTATACGCTGGCAGGTTGGGAGATGTGTGTCGCAAGGCTCGTTGCACCATACCAGGTATCCCACAAGGGAAGATGCAGGAGTTATAGGATCTATAACATCTATGGATATCTATAGGATCTATATAATCTACGTGATCAGTAGCAACTTTAGAAACTACAGGATCTATAGGATATATACGATCTGTAGGAGCTGTAATATCTGCAGGAGCTATAGGTTCTAGTATATGGTTTAGTATAGGATCTACAAGACCTATATGATCTAGATCGTGATCTGCCCGAGTTTTGGAACGTTCGGCTTTCAGCAGCGCACAGCGCCTTTTTTTTGTTTCGTCGGTGTGGAGGTTCTCCGCCAACACCTTCATCGATTCTTGCATCCGGCTAACATTTGAATCTATCTGGTCCCCCCCTTTGGGTTTCGATGGCAGGGAGTAACTGGCCAAGAGGGTGACGCTGGACGGAAACAAACTGCCGTGACGCTTGAAACGGTCAGGAACAGTCGTCGCCGCGGGGTGGAAGAGTGTTCCGACAAGGAATCAGGAAGTTCAGCCGTAAGCCCCCCCCCAAGAAAAATCACAGAAAATTCCTTAAGCTCCGAGCGAAGTTTCACAGAAAAATCCGAATCTCCCCGATACCCTGAAGGGAACGGAGAACCATCGGATATCATGGGAGGCAGCAGCAACAGGAGCAGCAGTAGACAGAGGAGAAGTTTAAGCCCCGAGGGGTTCGCGTTAAGTTTGGAACCAGGCCAATCCTCCGCAGGGACCAGTGGGCGATTGGACACAAAGGGATGCAGGAAGAACGGGAGCACGAGGCAGAAGAGCCCGCATGGCGAAAGGTGGGTGATTTTTTTCGCGGCGCACCGAGTACCGTATCAACGTCTTCCGGGGCTCCATGGGAAGAAAATGGCAGCAAGACGTAGCCTCAACCGGCTAGGCTTCTTTGAGATGATTGGATTCCGTAAGTATGCTCTGCCCCAACAACTACTCTGTAAGAGTGTGGTGTGGGATGTGCGCGCCGTGGTACGGCTAGTATTCGTTCAACATGCGGGTGCCGTGATATCATTATGGTAAGAGTTGCGCGACAAGCGTCCATCCGGGTAATGCTGCTGCAGGTAAGGGTCGCTCTCAACCAGACCAGAATCAAAACTGTCATGAAATCCTGACGAAATCAAACGTTACATTTTCGCCAAAATCGTGGGATTTTGTCACAAAAATCGTGGTTATGAAAGCGTTTGAAAATCCCCACCCCCCCACCCCCCCCTCCCAAAAAAAAGAAGAAAAAAAAAAGGTCATGACTCTGTGGCAATGACAAAAGAAGCCATGTCCACGTGTGCATGTCTGTTTTTTTATTTTTTTGGAGAAACGTGACATTTCATTTCACAAGTTCGAAACGTCAAATTTCACAAAAAACACGGAAGCCGATAGTTCGACCAAAAACTTTTCGCACTTTATTTTGGGGCTCATTTGCTGAAATTTTCCGGGTAGCGTCGCTTTGGGGAAAAAAACGGTTAAAATAGCCTTTTCTGGCTCTTTTTCGGCCATGCGGTCCAACAGGACAGTTTGTCTGTTTTCCATCAAGCCTTGATCAACATTGCCCACCAAACACGATTGACCTTCGATCTCGGGATAAAGACAACCCATGGCCACTCCTCTTCGCTCCGGACAAGGTCACATGAGTGTAGGTGACAGCACTGAAAAGATCATCTCGATCCATGCCCTAGGGCGTGAGAGGTTGCTTGTGTTGTCGCGTGATCTTCCGCCACATCCTCTCAAAATTCTGTTTTTTACGCCCGTGGGGAGACGATAGAGAGTTTTCGCTTCAGCTATCTACAGACCAGCCGCCAAATGTGTTTTTAACAGAAGCTTGATCGGCGCCCGCCACAAACCGCCGGCCGTAGAGTGAGCGCTGTACACCAAGAGGGCGTCGGAGCCCCTAACGAGCTCGCCACGTTCAGAGTTCACGACCCTGTAGTTCATTTCGTCGAACGAAGAGTTTGGAGAGCACGAAATTGCGCTGCGTCTAATCCAAGATCTGCTTGAGAATTTGTCAGGCCGATGTTGGCCAAGATCGCCGCGAGAAACGATTTTTGCGGAATTCTGGAAAGTTTCAAAAATTTATTTTACGAAGTTGGGCCCATAGACGACCGTTCAGGCAGAGCTTGGCTGGGATCTTCGGGAATTTTGAAACTTTTGGCCTTCCATTGTCACCAGTCTAAGGAAGAATCTTTATTTATTTTTTTCACGGACCATCGCATGTTTTGTTTTTTTGCGTGTGTTCGCTGGGAACGGAACCACTCTCATACTTTTGTGCAACGCTTCTTCTTGCATCACATTCTTCAGACCTCTTGTCGTCTCTGTTTTTCCCGTTCTTTTGGTTCTCGTTTTCCTTAATTTCTATGGTCTGGCTTGTTTTGTTGTGCTCTCGTACCCGGTAGGCTAGCATTTCACTTGCTCTGCCTCGATCAATTGTGGTTAGTACATTCAGTACTTTTCTCTGTCTCACAGTCTGTGACCCACAGAACTTGCATCTTTCGAGCATGAGGAATCAGCACGGACACTGAGTGTACTGGCGTTGTGGGTAGAAATAACATAACGTTAGTGTGAAGACAACACACACACTTGCGCGCTGTGATATTTCCAGAGATTTTTCGCGAGTCATCCGTGACCTGACCCGACCCACGAGTCGGATCACCACATGTTCAAAACCACGCGGATCGAGCCGGGTTGGGCCAAGGTTGTGTGGGGGAATTTCACGGGTCGGATCGGGTCGGGTCAGGAGTTTTCAAATCCCACGGGTCGGGGTCGGGTCACCCTGACACGATCCGACCCGCGGAAAGTGATCCGATCCGATCCGTGAAATACCCTGGACATTTCTGGTTAGATAGGTCCTACGGTAGGGGTGTTGTTATGGTAGTTTTTGACCGGAAGGTATTTTTGGCCAACGAGGCTCCTCCTCTAGCGAGGAAATATCAGCGAAAAATGAAAATGAAACAGCAACAACAACAGCAACAGCAACAAAAACACAGCACCAGCAACAATAACAACAACAACAACAACAACAACAACAACAACAACAACAACAACAACAACAACGACAACAACAACAACAACAACGACAACAACAACAGCAACAACAACAACAACAGCAACAACAACAACAACAACAACATAAACAACAACAACAACAACAACAACATAAACAACAACAACAACAGCAGCAGCAACAACTACAACAAGCAACAACAAGCAACAACAACAACAACAACAACAACAACAACAACAACAACAACAACAACAACAACAACAACAACAACAACAACAACAACAACAACAACAACAACAACAACAACAACAACAACAACAACAACAACAACAACAACAACAACAACAACAACAACAACGACAACAACAACAACAACAACTGAACGGCGTTGAAGATCATGATGCACTTTTTTGGATTGGCAAAAACAACATCAGTAACAGGAACACCCTACGGTTGCTGGGTCAACTTCTTTTTCCCTTAGGACCTATTCCACAACCAAATCAAGAGCTGATGGCCGAGAGAGAGGAGATAAAATTGAAGGGGGAGGAAGAAGGAGGGGGTCAAGAGGAGAAGGAGGCGGACGGGGAGGGGAGGGAGGAGGAGTCGGGAATGGGTGGATGGGAGGGAGTGGATGCGAAGGGGGGGGAGGAGAGGAGGGGGGGGGGAGGAAGAGGGGAAGCAGGGGGATGGGGCTGGATGGGGAGAGAAGGAAGAAGAGAAGGAAGAAACGGAGCAGAAGGGGGGAGAGGGGAGGAAATGGGGCGAGGAGAAGGGCGAGCAGGGGGGGGAGGCGCGGGAGGGGAACGGGCGGGGAGGAGGGTCCGAGAAGAGAACCCGCACCACCTGACGCCGGACGAAGACTCCTTTTTGAGGGAGGGCCGGGCTGACCTCGAGGCTACCCGTAGGATGCTAGGTCGCTCGTCGGAGTCGGGGGACGTCGGGCGACCGAAAGCACATCCGGCTGGCGGTGTGGATCGGGCAGGTGACAATTTTCGACGTGTTATCGACGAATTTTAGTCTGTCCCTGCTTTGTTTACAGCGCACGCTGCGGTAGCTGTGTGGCTCTAATTCTTATGACGATCCTGCTTCGTTCTGCGACCCCCCCCCCAAAAACAAAAATGGTATGAGAAAGAAGGGTGCGCTTATCGCCGATGAACGATCCCACGGCGTTGGTATAGAGCGAACAGCACTTGAAACCGCAAACAAACGCGATGCCAACGTTGTGGGGCTAGTTACTCATTTTGATAAGCCCCGTCAGACATGAGTCACTTTGGCCCCAAACGGCGCCTACGTCTACCGTAGCTCGCGCCTTTCGTCATGCAGCTATGGTAGGGGTCCCCCCCCCAGCAAGGCGGTATCCTTATACAAGGCGGTATCCCTATACAAGGCGGTATCCCTATACAAGGCGGTATCCCTACACAAGGCAGTATCCCTATACAAGGCGGTATCCCTATTCAAGGCGGTATCCCTATTCAAGGCGGTATCCCTATACAAGGCGGTATCCCTATTCAAGGCGGTATCCCTATTCAAGGCGGTATCCCTATTAAAGGCGGTATCCCTATACAAGGCAGTATCCCTATACAAGGCGGTCACAACCGCTTGGCGCGACTTCGGAACTGCACTCAGAACCTGGTTTGACTAAAGGCGGTTTTCCCCAAAATCTGGCGTTTAGCCTTCTCGGGCACACCACCGCCTCTCTGGGGGACCCTTACGGTTGGTTGCGTGTAACGTCTCCTCCTTGGCAACGTATATGTGCTTTTCTTTCTACGTGCGCTCCGTTTGTGGTATGAGTCCCTCCACACGTTCTGTTCGTTCTTCTATCCACACTCGCGCGACGAGGTTCTCTGGAGCGCGCTCTCATTTGTTACGGTGTACTCCAACGTCGAGCTTTGTTCTTCTCCATGAACACGCCCGTGTCCTCTGAGTCGCGGCTAACTGTTCTCCAATCCAACGCCGTGCTTCTATCCACAAACTCGCCCATGCACTCTGAAACGCGGTCGTTTTTAAGGTTGTGCTCCAATGCTCTGACCCCCCCTTGCTCTGTTTTTTTTCTGGTGTATTCCCCCTTTGGTCGGTTTCTCCCTGCTTCAATTTCGTGCGCCTCTCTTTTGCGACCGCGCCTGTACGCTGACACGCGCACGAATTGCAGGCCCACGACACTTTTCGAGCGATACACAAAATCTGGCAGCCAACCGTGACATGAAGGGATCGGTCGGTGCACACTTTTCGTCGGCGAAAAAGAGAACCTCCGCCGGTGGTGGTGGTGGTGGTGGTGGTGGTGGTGGTGGTGTTGGTGGTGGTGGTGGTGGTGGTGGTGGTGGTGTTGGTGTTGGCGTTGGTGTTGATGTTGGTGCTGGTGGTGATGGAGGTGGTGGTGATGGTGTTGGTGTTGATTTTGGTGTTGATGTTGGTGTTGGTGGTTGGCTTAGTGGTGGTGCCACTGGTTCTGACAGTTATGCTGTTTCTCCTGCCGCTACTACCTTTGGTTCTGCTGGATCAACTGGTCCTGCTGCTACTGCTTCTTCTGCTTCTTCTTCTGCTGCTGTTGTTGTTCCTTCTGCGTCCGCTGCTTCTGCTGCCGCTCCTGGCGTTTATGATCTTGCAGCTTCTGCTGCTGCTGTTTCTCCTGCGTCTGCTGGTGGTTCTACTAGTTTTCACCAAAGCCTTGGCAAGAGCGGCGGAGATTTCTACCGCTCGGCCCTCTCCACACATCTGTCTCTTCTCACCAACTGTGCTACCGGTAACGGTCCAGCGGCGCAACGCGGGGTTTCCGAGGAGGCGAGAGATGGACCGGGAACCGGGGGTGTCGGCGAGGCGTCCAGAGCTCTTAAGGGGGATGTTGCTGGTGTTCGTGAGGTAGGTGTTATGATTTATAAGTATATACGCGGATTCACACGGTATACCTTAGCTGTGAGATCGAGAAAAAAAAATGTTGTCGTGTCTCTTTGAGGGCAGCGTGGGAAAGAGACTCTTCTGTTATTTTTTTGTTTTTCTTGAAGGAACAGCTGGTTGGTCGGTCATATACGATACATTACTCGTGACGTATGGCGAGTACCACCTTTCAACTGAGGGCTCTCAATTGATCGACAGGGAGGAGAAAATTAAGGAGGAGAACCAACCCGTCGCAGCAAGTTTGTGGCAGTTCTGGCGCGCAACTGCGTAGTAAGCGATTGAAAGTCCTTCTTGAGAAGATCGACACTGAATGAAGTTCACGGTTGGGGTGGAGCTCGAAACTTCGAGCATTCCTCACCTCGCGAGAGCCCGATTTTGTTTTCAAGAAAGTGAAAACGAAAGTACAAACCCCAAAGAGCAATCAATTCCATGCCAAGGTATTTCACGGAAAATAAGGGGAGGAGGGGGGGCGGAACAAAACACAAGCTTTTTCCAAACAATTTCAGTTAGTTCACGGTAGACACAAAATTTGGACGGGTGCTGCTACGATGGAGAGCGTTTCTATTTTTTTTATTTTTCTTGTTTTGTTGGAAAAAGAAAGGTGTTTTTGAATGACGCGGCTGCTTGAACCCAAATCCGCCCCCCCTCCCGCCGATGTTCGGGTTAACTTGTGGAATATTTTGTGCTGTATACTTTACGGCAGTAGGCCATGAGATTTGTTTGCCATGGGCTTTCACGTTCAGCGTTTCACCAACCATTGTTCTACTATAGCTCCTCAACAGGGGAGGAACCCCAGATAAATAAACGCCATGGTTAGTGCACCTCGACCATGGCGTGTGCGTGTCGTCGACCACCAAGGTGTCAAGATATTTGAAGGGTAGCAATCTGTTTTGACCAGTGGAAAAAAGTTTGTAAATTGCCCATATCTGTCTTTGTTTGTTTGTTTGTTTATTTGTTTGTTTCGAAAATTCGTCCTGCCAACGACGCCATTGGTTAAGGTTACTAGAGGGAATTATTAATAGTCCCTTTGACCACTGGTAAAGAGTTAATCAATTGGCCTGCCCGCACCAACCCTTATAATCGCGCCCGGAAACTAGTCGGAGCTGCTCCGATTTTTGGCCTGATCCCGTCCGACGCGTGCCGAAATCTCCACTGACTTCCGACTCCCGGCGCGTTCGCCAAACATGCGCTGCTCCCAGTTGTTTGGTCAAATTTGCGCGATTCCAGCAGCGTGGCCAAACTTGCGCAATTCCTATGGCCAGATGTGCGCAGCTGCGAATTTCGGCCAAGCCAACACTGCTCCGAACTTTGGCTGACTACTCCTGCACGACCTTGCTGAAGAAAGACTTGTTTTAGTTAGGCTTGTCTGTTTAGCGCAGCGTAGCTAAGCGTTCCATGGCGGTTTCATGGGATATGAAGCCCTTTTTGACAACCATAGTCCCGACACGGGTACAAACCACTTGGAGTTTAAGACTAGGAAAAAAATACTCCGGAGTATATAGGAGTAGGAAAAAGGGGTTAAGACTGCAAAAAAAAGGAACGAGGGGGACACTCGCTCAAGTGACCCGTGGCCGCGGCGAAAAAATGAACGTGACACCCCTACCGCAGTCTTGGTGCACAGCTCAGAACTTTCCGGGTGTTTTTTCCGAATTTATGGTCAAGCGTGCTGAACGTATTGCTGGCCTTAACCATTGTCCTTCCCCGCCTTTTTTCGGTTTTCGAAATCGGGTTTTCTGGGTCGACGGCTTTGCGCACAGCTCCGAGGTCGGGCCAAACCTGCACCACATTGTCAAGTACGCGCCAACAGCTGCTGTCCTTGCATGGTTGTGGTGCTTTTTGCCTTGTTTCGTTTTTCGAGCTCGCGATTTATACGTCGGCAACTTTGACATGTGACCCGAAATCTCGCTAAACCTACGGCATGCCTGTGGGGTCCAGAGGCATGGACAAGTCCGTACCCATGACAACAGTGAAGATCTGCATACATCCAAAACGCGGATCAACCTACGGCATTCCCGTGGGGATCCAGCCGTGGACAGGCCTGCACCCATGACAAAAACCTTCGGCAAACGTGCACCATGTTTCGTTTTTTGAGGCTCCTACCCACTTGAAGAGGTCCACCCCTCACCGCACATCACGTTTCGAGCAAACCGAAGGTGCAAAATCTGATGACCAAGCTCAATGGCCTGAGGTATACGTACAAAGACAAATTTGCGCAAAAAAAACAAGAATGAAACTCCGACGATTTTGGGTTAACGCCATAATACAACTGGAAACCCTTTTGTTGGGACAATTTTCACTTGAATTTAGTATTGGGAGAGATTTTGGGGCTTTGACGACGTTAAGGAGCGCCGTCGTTCGGTAAACGATTTTACCCAAAAATGGTACCTCTATCGGGTGACTCGCCCCATGGTTGCTGCTTGACCTTACATTTAGCCTTGTCTCCTTTTTTGTTTTGTTCTTTGTATTTTCCAACCCATGTTTAACAACACACTTTCATTTTCCCTTTTCTTGTTTGTATCCCACGTTCTATTTATGTTGCTGCTTTTTTTCGCCGGCAGCGTCTGGAGGCGCTCCGAACCAAGTTATCTGCGGAAAAGCCACGGGTCGCGCGAGAGAGCTCGTAACAAGCCCCCCCCCCCCCCGGTTGTTGTTTCACTACATACATCCCGCCGAAACACGCGATGCGGAGGGTAGTTACACGCGGATGGATTTTGTCTGTACGATTTGCTTAATTTTCTGTCCTCCCCGCCTTCTTCGTGATTATTCCCTGAATTGGTTCCCTTCGGGGTTTCTTCTTGATGATGGGAATGTTTTTTACCAGAGAGGTCGATATTGTCATATCTTGAAGCTCGTGCTGCTCGTTGCCGGACGGCAAGCGTAAACATGCTTGTAACATCAGTGGAGTTGTTTTGGATCCTTTGCTGATTGAATCGGTGTCCTCATTTCGGGCCAACCGGATTTTCGTGGCGTCCGGTTCGCTTGGCTTTGCCGATCACGTGTGTGGATATCGGAGCTTTGGCCACGGAACGCCTGGTGAACAACGCGGTTTAGCTGTGACGCGTGCTACGATAGAGGTATCAGGTATACCGCTTTTTGGCTAAATTGTGGTTTAGCTGTGACGCGTGCTACGATAGAGGTATCAGGTATACCGTTTTTTAGCTAAAATGTGGTTTAGCTGTGACGCGTGCTACGATAGAGGTATCAGGTATACCGCTTTTTTGGCTAACATGTGGTTTAGCTGTGACGCGTGCTACGATAGAGGTATCAGGTATACCGCTTTTTGGCTAAAATGCGGTTTAGCTGTGACGCGTGCTACGATAGAGGTATCGGCTATACTGCTTTTTGGCTAAAATGCGGTTTAGCTATGACGCGTGCTACGATAGAGGTATCAGGTATACCGCTTTTTTGGCTAACATGTGGTTTAGCTGTGACGCGTGCTACGATAGAGGTATCAGGTATACCGTTTTTTAGCTAAAACGCGGTTTAGCTGTGACGCGTGCTACGATAGAGGTATCAGGTATACCGTTTTTTAGCTAAAATGCGGTTTAGCTCTGACGCGTGCTACGATAGAGGTATCGGGTATACCGCTTTTTGGCTAAGAATGCGGTTCAGCTGTGACGCGTGCTACGATAGAGGTATCAGGTATACCGCTTTTTGGCTGAAATGTTTTCTGGATGACGCGGAGCCCTCCTTACCCCAGCATCGCCGGGATGTCGCTGTTGTTTTGCAACTTTATGTTCGTCGTACGTCTCGACCACAGGCTTGGCCATCGCGGGTTGCATTTTTTCTGGCTTTTCCTCAACTTGGGGGTGTCCGCGTGAGGTGTACAGTTAGTAAAGCTCCTCCAGCGGAAGAGCCCCGGAAAAAAAGAAAGAAAAACATCGCTAAAACCGCTACCGCGGCTTTCGTACGCATTTTTTGTCGCGAACAAGAAGACAAGTATGTCTTGACCTCGGCGGTGGGACAACAGAGGCATCAATGCTCGAACGACAAAATTGGTCTTTTTTCAGGGGTTTCCTTGTTTTTTTTTCTCTCTTTTCTGGGAACGTCTACTACAGTGTGAGTGAGCAGTCGACGCTGCAACTCACGCAACACAATGTTGAATGCGTAAAACATACCCCTAGCTCGGCTAGCTCTAGGTCAAGCATCTACCACAAGCACAGCACCGCGCCACGAGCGGAGCCGCGAACGTACCGCTAGTAACACTATTGCTTCGGCCCCAGCAACTATCTAAATCGCGTTTATTTAGTTCGGAGCGCAAGTGGCATGGTCGACAGCACCGACAGCTTGTCTGTGTTCACGAGTGCCTGTGGCGCCTGGGGATTCGCGGGTACATCCTCTGGTTTACAAGTGATACGTTGGCATGCATGTTGTTGCTCGAACCGTAACACCGACATAGATACCTGGAACCGTCACTTACTCAGGCGCAGTGCAGTCGAACTGTCATCTGTAACTGGCATAGAGACCTGGGAACGTCATCGAACACGGCGCAATGTTGTCGAACAGAAACATGGAGACCTGGGAACGCCACCGAATACGGCGCAAAATCGTCGAACCGAACTGTGTAACCGGCATAGAGGCCCGGGAACGTTACTCTCTACACGGCGCAATATCGTCGAACCGGTACTACGTGTATCCGGCACAGAGACCTAGAGCGTCACTGACTACGGCGCAATCTAGTTGAACATAATGTGTGGAACCGGCAGAGATACCTGGGAACGTCACCAACTACGGCGCAATATAGTCGAAGCACAATAACGCATGACGGGCACAGAGACCTGGGGACGTCACCGACAACTATGGATCGGTGTTGTCGAACCGTAACGTGTCACCCGCAAAGAGACCTGAGAATGTCACCGACTGCGGCGCAATATAATCGACCCGACATATATATGGCTCCCGCAAGTGTCTACGCCGAGGGCTCCTTTCTTCTCTGCGATATAAAGACACACACATGCTGGCGGTATAGAGGTGGACTAACTTTGTTTCTGATGCTTTCTGCTCGTTTAAGGGCCCAAGGACTGATTTTGGACGAATACGAAAGTGCAATCCAATCAAAATATCGTATGGCCTAGGTACAAGACGAAAAAAAAGAAATCGAAAAACAAGCGTCACTGGGGTTTAGAGGAAAGTCCTGAAATTCAGGGATTACCAAAAAAATAGCCCAAAATGACCACCCTTTTCGCACCTTGGTTGTTTTTTTTTTTGTCGTTTTTCTTTATTGCGAGAAGAAACGAAAGCACCGCTGCCATGAAACGTTTGTTGCGCTTCGCCAACAGTCCGTTTTTGTAAGCGGAGAGTTACCCCACCAAAAACGGTGGCGCGGTGACAGTCGTTTTTTTTTTGGTGCTCCCACGGGCGAGTGTCTGATGATGTCTTAAACGTTTTTTCTTCCCAATCTTGAAACATTATTTATTTTTATTTTTTTCGTGTTTTTTTGGTCTCTCTATTGATACTTTCCAAAATGTAAACACGCCGCAGCTGTGAAATCGAAGATTTCGTCGAAACGCATTTTTGCGAGCTGCGTCTGTGGTACTTCGATCGCGCGCGATATATATATATACTTCGAATTATGTTCACGGGTACCGCCATGGATAGAATCATTGCTACGCTGTGCCAAGAGCCCCTTTTCTGAGCGGGGAAGCTCATAAGTCACCCCCGCGAGTAGGCCTACTCATACTCGGCAGTGAACAAATCTATTTGCACTATTTTGTTGATGATGTCCTCCAGGGCAACATCCATAGCACTCATATACTTCGGCGTATATCATATAGAAATAAAAATACACTCCTCCAGCTCTGAGATCGAAGGTTTCGTCGAAACTCATCTTTTGCAAGATGTGTGTGTACTCCCGATAACGCGTATTAGTGGGTGTGTGTCCTCGTTGAAGATATAGGTCGGCGACTCCCCTTTGAACTACAGTGTAGCTTGTACCGGCGTCAGCAGGGGTGGTGTTAATCAATCTGTGCGCGGAAACTATAAAACCCGTTCTCAAGGGGACATAATCTGAGGGCTGTGGAAGGAATGCATCAGTTTATCGTGTATATCCTGTAAGCCGTATAACCGGCGAGCGGAGGGCGGAGTTTTTAGGGGGGGGGGGGGCGGGGGATTGAAAATAAGGGGGGCGGGGGAAGGCGGGGGGGGGGAGGAGGGGGGGGGGGGGGATCAATCGGTGCGCGGAAATTAAAAAACGTTTTTTAGGGGGACAAAATCTGACGGCTGTGTGTATATTGTCATAGAAGAATAAATGTGTAAAAAACTGCCGGCCGGTGGGTGTACCATCACGCAGCTGGCTTGCAAAGATGGGTATCGACCTTCTAAACCTATCGACTCACGGCTGACGTCTTTCGAACAATTTTAGAAAATGGGTGCCGTACACGACAGCGTATTTCACAGAGCCCTCAGCTGGACGAACTTTTATGCCAATTTTCTCGACAGCGCAAGCAAGCGCCGAGCGGCGGCGTCTATCTATGGAAACGTCCTCGACGAGACTTTCCGAGAGCCTGCTTCCAACTTCGTTTTTTGTAGCAACCCGCTAGTTTTCGAGGAAAATCGGATCTGAATTCCGTCCGAGGGGGTGCCAGGGGGTGTGTTATTCATCCCAGGGGGTGTGCTATTCATCCCAGGGGGAGGGTGTTATTCATCCCAGGGGGTGTGCTATTCATCCCAGGGGGAGGGTGTTATTCATCCCAGGGGGTGTGCAATTCATCCCAGGGGGTGTCTGTTCATCCCAGGGGGTGTGCTATTCATCCCAGGGGGTGTGCTATTAATCCCAGGGGGAGGGTGTTATTCATCCCAGGGGGTGTGGTATTCATCCCAGGGGGAGGGTGTTATTCATCCCAGGGGGTGTGCTCTTCATCCCAGGGGGTGTGCTATTCATCCCAGGGGGTGTGCTATTCATCCCAGGGCGTGTGCTATTCATCCCAGGGGGGGGGTGTTATTCATCCCAGGGGGTGTGCTGTTCATCCCATGGGGAGGGTTTTATTCATCCCAGTGGGTGTGCTATTCATCCCAGGGGGAGGGTGTTATTCATCCCAGGGGGTGTGCTATTCATCCCAAGGGGTGTGCTATTCATCCCAGGGCGTGTGCTATTCATCCCAGGGGGAGGGTGTTATTCATCCCAGAGGGTGTGCTGTTCATCCCAGGGGGAGGGTGTTATTCATCCCAGGGGGTGTGCTATTCATCCCAGGGGGTGTGCTATTCATCCCAGGGGGTGTGCTATTAATCCCAGGGGGAGGGTGTTATTCATCCCAGGGGGTGTGTTATTCATCCCAGGGGGTGTGCTGTTCATCCCAGGGGGAGGGTGTCATTCATCCCAGGGTGTGTGTTATTCGTCCCAGCGGGTGTGCTATTCATCCCAGGGGGTGTGCTACTGGTCCCAGGGGGTGTGTTATTCGTCCCAGGGGGTGTGTTATTCGTCCCAGGGGGTGTGTTATTCGTCCCAGGGGGTGTGCTAGTCATCCCAGGGGGTATGCTAGTCATCCCAGGGGGTGTTTTATACTTAAAACGTACCGAAATAGCCAAGACACCACTTTGGTAAATCGAGGTAAAACCGAGGCATTCGAGCACGGAAGACCAGGATGTGGCAATCGACCAGCGGTAGACGAAAATTTTAAACAAAGAACGTAGAACCGGCACGGTCTCCTGCACTACTTGTTTTTTGCGTGAAAGTTCATGAAAGCTTCAACTGCTTCCATGGAAGCTTCCGTCGCTTCCGTAAAAGCTTCCATAGCTTCCATGAAAGCTTCCATCGCATCTATGGAAGCTTTCATGGAAACGGTGGAAGCTTCCATGAAAGCTTCCATGAAAGCTTCTGTGCAAGCTTCCGTGAAAGATTCCATGGAAGACATGGAAGCTTCCATGGAAAAGAAAAACCCGGACGCTTCCACCGAATCTTTCGCGAAAGCTTCCATGGAAGTAGGTTCCACTAAAGCTTCCACGGAAGCTTCCATGGAAGTAGTGGAAGATGCCGCGGAAGTCACTTCCATGGAAGCTTCCACGGAAGCTTCCACTTCCACGAAAGCTTCCACGAAAGCTTCCACGGAAGTGCTTCCACGGAAGCTTCCACGGATTCGAAAGCTTCCACGAAAGAACTCCCATGGATTTTTATGTTTTTTTTTTTTTGGAAGCAACCGGCAGCTTCCACGGAAGGTCGGAAGCTCAGCGGCTTCCACGAACAGTTGGAAACTACATCCACGGATTTTCACGTTTCACTTCCACAGAAGCTTCCGCAGCTTCCACGGAATTTCAGCGGCTTCCACGACAGGTCCCTCGGACATATCTTTATTGTGCACTGCTGTGTCTCCCGTAGAGTTTAACACGTTTTCGACAACATGGTTGACGAACACTGTGTACGAGACGAAGGGGGTTTCACCGTACAATGGTTGGTTGTTGCGTTTCATTCGGTTAGGGTTAGGGTTAGGGTTGGGGGTAGGCTATGTACAATTTCAAAGAGTATGTCAACCACATGCCGGAAGCTTTCACAGAAGCTTTCGTGGCAGTAGTTTTCTTTCGCGGAAGCCATCACGGAAGATTCCACGGGGTTTCTTCTTGAAAGCTTTCGTGGAAGAAAATTAGTATTTACTATTTCTAATTTATTATTTGCTTCCACGAAAGATTCCGTGAAAGCTTCCGTGAAAGCTTCCGTGGAAGGAAATTTACTTCCACGGAAACTTCCGTGGAAGTCTCTGTGGAAGTAACTTCCGTGGAAGCTTTCACAGAAGCTTCCGTGGAACTAACTTCCGCGGAAGCTCCTTTCACGGGAGCTGCCACGGAAGCGTCCATGGAAGCTTCCATGGAAGCTTCCATCGCTTCCATGGAAGATTTCATGAACTTCCACCCAAAATGCAGATAGTGCAGGGGGCCCAACCGGCACAACATTGTGGTGTTAATATTTAATTTCTCGGCATAGATGCAACGAATCAACTACATGCCCCCCGTATCCAGCCCGTGTCGTGCCCTCCCCCCTCCCCTTGAAATTTCTACCCTCAGCGAAAAACAAGTTGCGTACCGGTACACCCGATGACGTGGATCGCCGTTTGCGACTAGGTTTCCCAAGCGTGCATCGCGCACGCGTCTCAAATATGGCGGGCGTACGGCCATTTTCTATTATCCTGGTCCAAGCCTGCAGCACCTTCTTTATCTACAACAAAAAAACGGCGACGCCAGCAATAATAGCAGCAGCAACAGCAGCAGCTGAAGCAGCAGCAACAGAAACGACAACAGCAGAAACGACAACAGCAACAGCAACAGCAACATCAACAGCAACAGCAACATCAACAGTAACATCAATAGTAACATCAACAGCAACATCAACAGCAACAGCAACAACAACGGCAACAGCAAAAACAACAGCAACAACAGCAACAGAAACAACAACGACAGCAACAGCAACAGCAACAGCAACAGCAACAGCAACAGCAAACAGCAACAGCAAACAGCAACAGCAACAACAGCAGCAACAGCAACAACAACAGCAGCAACAGCAACAACAACATCAACAGCAACAGCAAACAATAAACCACAACAACCAGCAAACTGCAGCACCAACTAAACGGCAGCACCAGCAGCAGCAAGCACCACCCCACAGCAACTGCTGAGAAGCCCATAGCGAGCGCGTGACGGTGAAATCCGAAACGGGAAAGTTCCCGGAACAAGAAAACCCCCACGACAAAAAAAAAATACATCACTGATGGGCGAACCTAAGTTGCACCATCGCCGAATAACGCCGACACGCCACGAAAACCAAAGCGTCTCTTTTATCGCCAACAGACACGCGTGCTGTTACCCCCATTTCCTCGAACCCTCCAATCAACCGTCGATGCACCAAGACCAGGGTATCGATCTTGTTCTCCCCCACGCGTGCAGAGCGTTACCGCCGGAGATTTTTTCGGTAACCACGCGCCAGACTTCGTTTTGGGATACAGAAGGGGGTCCCCCAGCAAGGGGGTGGTTGGTGTGCCCGATCAACATGACCGCCTTATAAGAGGGAAGCTGCCTTATTCGTTCCACGTTATGAGCGCAATGCTCAGGTCGTGCCGAGCGATTTTGACCGCCTTATGTCGGGATACCGCGTTACTCAGACCGCCTCGTTGGGGAACCTCTACAGCAACTACGGAAGGGCATTTTTTTTCCCCAAACTGCCGTGGTGGATGTCCCTGCCGATAAATAGACGCACGCGCAGGTGGTAGCGTTTGCGCTGTTTTGTCGCCGCAAAACCAACCAGGGCTTTTCACAAGCCGGATCACTGCTCGCAGGTCGGATCGGGTCAGCGTGACCCGGCCCGATCCGTGATATTTGGAGGACCTCTTGACCCGACTCGACCCGACCCGTGAGAGTTCGAACTCTACCTGAGCCGACCCGACTTTACCTGAGAGCCTTCGAAGGCCTAGATGAACCGATTCGCGGGAAGGATCATGGAAAGTCAAAAGTAAGCCACTCTCTTACTCTTGTTCCAAGTAGTTTTCGTCCTCAAAATTGTGGATAAAACTGTACGGTTCTGAACGGATTGTAAAGTAAAAAAATGCGCCAAAAATGATTATTTTACCCTCCTGCCATTTGCAGAAGTGCGAGTGGACCTCCCAAACAAATAGTGAAAGAAACAAGGAGGCGTTTCTACGCCTCCGCTTCCTCGCCCCCCCCCCTGTCTATCCGCAAGTGTGGGTGGAACTCCCTAAAAACCGTGAATATATACAACATGGCGTTTTTATACATCCGCTCTCCATCCCCTGCCACCTCTCGACCCCCCGTACCCCCATCCCCAACCACATAATGAGTGAAACATGTAGATGCTTTTACGCCTCTGGTGTATGTCCCCAACTCCCAGCGTGGAACTCCGGAAAAAAATGTGAACGGAGAGTTTCTACGACCCTCCCCCCCCCCCCTTCCCCCCCCCGGCCCCGACTTCACCAGGCAACCGACGAACGAGGATAATTCCGAAGACCTCCCCGGTGCGATAAAATAAATGATTCCATCTCGCAGAAAGAAAAATCTAACCAAAGCCGGGATCCCCTTCCGCCCCTGTCGTCCCCGCCTGCCCGCCCGCCTGCGCACCCGCCCACCCGAAAGAGAAAAAACAAGGAGAAACCCCCAGGCCACCGGCCTACGTGATGAACGAAACACACCCCTTCAAAGACGAACCGAGTTCCCAGACCACATGTGTGTGAAATAACAATACCCCCCCCCCCCCCGCCCCCCGAAGAAAGCCTCCTCTCAAAATCGAACAGCAGGTGCTTTATTCATGGCGCCTGACTTTCGAGCGCGATGAAACAAGCACAACCCTTGCGTTCGAGCTTTTGCGAGAGCTAAGAGCTGCTGCTGTATTGTGGCGAACAAGCTAAGCTAACAGCGAAGGCTGCTGGACGGCCGTTACAAGCGAACCAAGTTAACGATCAGGTTAGACCTCTTCCCGCTGCTCCAGCGTCACGAATACGTCGCGCTTTGCCATCAAAAGCATGCATCGCTTGAGCGGATGGCCTTCCCCGTATGACGCGAGAATGAAAAATCACACCACGCCCACCCGTTTCCCTCGAGGCGGAAGATACAGCTGAATGCGCCACCACCAACAGCGCCACCGAAACCATGCCACCATAAACGCGCCGCTGTAAATGCGCCACCATTAACAGGCTACCATGAATGGGTTAGTGAATGGGTTGGCCACCCCAAACGCGCCACCCCAAATGCGCCACCCCAAAACCGAGAACGGTCTGGGCGGCCGCAGTTTGAACTTCTTTTTCCCCCTGCCCCCGTCCGGCTCGGCGACTGGGTTACAAGCTCGGTGTAACGAACTCGCTGTGGATAAGGTTATCAATTTTCGGCAGGTGCTCCCTGTCCGTCCCTGACGTGCTCACTGTCGAGACCTGCCAAAAATAGGCGTTGATTTGGGGGGGGGGGAGGGGGGGGTAACGGAGAAACGAAGGAAACGGTTGCTCGATTCACGGAACGCTTCCAGGCGTATTTTGCCGCTTCCGCTGTGGTGGATTGTGGAATGAAATTCAGTAGTAGGGCAAAACTTCGCAGTAGCGTAGCGGTTACATGCTGCACTAAAGCAAAAGATAGCCTCAGGAGCTTTGTGCGTCAATGGAGTTTGATGTTAATACGGTGTCACGACTTGCGACGAAACTAGTTCGTCTGTGTTCGGAGCAAAATCCTCTGCCCTATCTCGGGAAGCCAGTTGTGTCGACCTCGCAAAGCGACTGGTGCGGTGCCATCAGCCGTCCTGTTCTGACCGCGCGACAGGACGGAAAGTTAAGCGTTGAAATCGTGTCACGTCGTAAGAGCATTAGCCATTGCGGTGTCGATATTTTATCAGTGAGAAAACGATCACTATCCTAGGGGGTATACGGTGGCCACAGACGCCCACAGAGAAAGGAGACAAGACAAGCTAGAACTTTTTTTTTGTAACATATGCAAAAAACGTGCTGAACGCCCAAATGTTCGGAGGTGCCTCTGCTAGAATGTGCTCCGCCTCGAAAGGAATGCATCTTCAAAGGCCAAGTCACGAAGACCAGCAACCACTGAGCACGCCCCGCCCCCCTCTCGATCGCCCCCGCCCCCCCCCCCCCTCCCAACCTCATTTTCTGCCCGATACACCCTACTCTCTCGCGTTCTTCACTTTTCCGTGCGCGACTCATGTGGACCAACTCGCTCCTTTCCCCCTCTCTCCTCCCTTCCCCCCTTCCCCCTCCCCCCCCCCCCCCCCCCCCCGCCTGTCCCACTCCTGCCTCCTCCCTTCCTCCCCCCCCCTCTCGCAGTCAGCGCGTGCTGAGTCTTACAGCCGATGAACAGATTTTTTCTGATCCGAAAATAATAAGCACAGAAGCCCTTTCGATGTATTTTCGGTCTTAACGTATTGCACCCGCTACTCCGGCAGTCCGAGCCGTGGCCGACGTCGTAATCGACAGCTAGCCGTCTTCTAGTCCGAGAGGGGAAACACAACGTCATCGCCTACGGCAGCTCTTTTGCATTCTACTGCTTAATTTATGTTTTTTTTGTTTCAACCCTTCAACGCTCTCCTCACGAGTCAACCCCCCCCCCCCCCCCCCCCCTTTCCCCGTTAACGGCCTTAGGTCTACAGCTATGCATGAAATGAATCCACCCCCCCCGTCCACTAACCCCTTTACACATGCCACAGAAAAACAGAACTTTTTTGTGAGGATCACTTCTGGAGGAGCCTTTATACGCAAAAGAAAACCATTTTGTATGCGTTATGCAAAAAATCCCATGGCCTAGGTGCAAACAACAAAAATGTTCATTTTGGCGAAACAATATGTATATATATATTTTGTCTCGTTTCCCATCAATTTGAGCAGAGTTGGCTAATAGCGTCATTCATGACATCAAACTTGAAGAAGAAAACCGCGTGTCGCCACTGGGGTGTGCTTGCTTGCTCGCGGCTATAAATGAGATCATCATGCCAGACAAAGTGCCAAGAAAATTATGCCGCTAAAAATATAGGACCTTTTAGCTTGATGCTTGTATTATCACGTGAGGGTGTAGGCCCAGGGTGTGTGCTTGCTTGCTTGCTGTAAATGAGATCGCCTTGCAAGATACAAAGTACCAAACCTGTTACGCCTGATAGAGGGCTTTTAGATCGATGTTTGTTTGGTTTTGGGGTGTTTTGTTTTGCGGATCACATGAAGGCGTAGACCCAACCCAACCCTGACCCTGACCCTGACCCTGACCCTGACCCTGGCCCAGACTCCAACCCTGACCCTGACCCAACCCAACCCTGACCCTGACCCTGACCCTGACCAGACTCCAACCCTGACCCTGACCCTGACCCTGACCCTGACCCTGACCCTGACCCTGACCCTAACCCTGACCCCAACCCTGACCCTGGGGCTAAGCCTACACCCCTTCGCGCGGCTTCGCCGCGCAATTTGGACGATCTGAAAAAAAAAAATGTACGGACCACCTCAAAAAACATAGACTTTACCTTTTGGTACTGTATCTGGCATGCTGTCAATAGCAACATTACTTTCAACTCACCACATGTACCGATCCGGTGACCTCCGGTTCGCCTCCGTCCTCGGCATCTAGAAAAAATAGGAGAAAAAAATAAAAAGCGACAGAAAAGAGACCGCGTGAAAAGAAGGAGACAGGGGCACGAAACACTTTTCGGCGAATTCGGGTATATGGCCGACGAGGCTCCGCAGATAGGCTAGCGAAAGACACCGGCATCGTTGACGTCTTTGCAACTAGTTGGAAACCGGTGTTTGGGGACAAAACTACTTGAAATTAGTAACGAGGACTATTTTGGGGCTCTAAAGGGGGTCAGGATCCCATCTGCGCTTCACAACATGACACGTACTATTAGTAATGTTCTTTTTTGATGCAGCGCCGTTTCTTGTGATTTCGTTTTTTCGATTGGCACACACACGCTGAAAACATTGCAGGACGGCGAACGTAACGACAACATTACGCACACACATTTTTTTTTTTCTTCAAGTACGTATAGACTATTCTACAAAAAACAAAATAGCACTCCCCAGCTGTGAGATCGAAGATTTCGTCGAAGCTCCTCCTTTGCAAGCTGCGTGTGTGTTACTCCGATCGCGCGTATTGCCGGGTTGTGTCTGGCCTCATTTAGGATATAGGTCGGCGACTACTCCCCTTGGAACTACAGTGTGGCTATCAGGGTCAACGGGGTGATGTTTCTTTTTTCACATGTATCATATATACATTCGTGATCACTGTTTTTTTTCTAGCTCGACCCGGAAAAAAAGGTGTGTACCCTCGGCGAGCTTCTGGGAAAAAGCCGTGGTGTCACAGATTGTGTTCCCTTCCCCCCCGCCCCCCCCCCCCCTCCCCCCCCCGGTACACACGTGTGCCTTCATTTCTTTTCGCGCATGAGGCTCTGCATTTATTTCCACTTCTCGGCTTCGTATCCAATCAATGCCCGTCGTAGACTTGAATCGAATTTCAGAGGACACAGGACAGATTCGGGCTCCACCTAACGCGGGGCCAGGTTATTTTGGGGTGAATCGGTGAAATGGATCCGTTGCATTCATCTTAGGACACGGGACTGCTTTTTCTGAGGAAACGCATTTATTATGGTACTCTTGTGTGTGATTTGTTTTAAGGTGGAACAAACTTTTCTCGGAACAGCGTTTTGGATGGGTGAGCGATAGTGCTCCCCACGTCAAGAGATCTAGGGATGGAGAAAAAAAAAAAGATGAACGCACCCCTAGGGGACTGATTCTACGAAAAATCGCCCCCAAAAACCAGCCATTTTCTTCAATGAGCATTTCGTGGCTGCTCGACTTAAGGAAGGATGCCACGGCGAAAAAAGGTGTCTTCACATATATATATATACAAGTACACAAGTACATGTTCTTGTTTGCAAAAGGACTATCGAACGATGGCGTCGGGGTGGCGAAAGGGGCACCGTGTTTCTGGAGTATACGGCCGGGAGCTGGTTTCAACACCAGCGACTTCGTTAAAGAAAAGTTCAGGGGGGGCTAGTGTAGAACGAGTCAGGGGGGCATCTAAGCCATGCACCCCTGGGGGTATTTCTAAACCGTGCACCCCTACCCAGATTATTGTACTTCACTTACACACCCCGATCCCACCGCTCATGATTTTCGGTCTACATAGATTAGGGGTTTAGGCTTCTGGTCGGTCGTTAAATCGACACACGACGTGTATGAAAATACGTTGAATTGTGGTGGGCGTAAGCTTTATTTTCCCCATTCGCCGGAGGATGAAAAAAAAAACAAGAGGTTTGGGACCTGGTAACAGGTATGTCGGTATACTATTGATGGTATGATAGTATATTAAATAGGCCCTAGGGGTGTATATATATGTTTTGGACAGCAATATGGGAATGGTACCAGTCGTCATCACACCTGGCTCGGCCACACCGCTGGAGTTGTCGCTGCTGTCGTACTCGAAGTCGTCGTCGTCGTCTTCGCTTTCGCTGTCGCTGTCGCCGCTGCTGTCGCTGCTGTCGTCATCGCTCTCGATTTTAGCGATCCCACCGCCCTCTGGGCGCCGTGCAGAAGACACCGCGGAGTTGGAAAAAAAAGTGTGCGATTGTACTTAGATACGATACGGATACACCGGACCGATGATTGATTACGTTAAGGAGTTCCAACAGTAGACCGGCTTTATTGCGGTGGGAATACATTGCGGAATCTCCGGTTTGACCAGGAGTTTCTGGAACCTGTCAACTTTTACAGCCTGCCTTTCACTCCGAACGCATTGTAGTCGGAAGAAGCTTATTATTTAAAAAAAAAAGGATACACTGCAGCTGTGAGATCGAAGATTTCGTCGAAAATCATCTGTGCAAGCTGTGTGTGATATTCCGATTGGCTTAATGCATACCAACCCCGACAGGAAACATAACTTAGGGCGTGGGAGATAGTTGAAAATATGCGAAACGCCGATATATTTGGCAGGGTATGATAGACTAACATCCCCGGGTCGCTCAAAAAGATTTGTCAATCCTTGATCTATCTACGTGGAGATGCGGCCATCATTACCGATTCTTACGTTTATGGCAGCAGTACCGCATGGCATCATAATCAAAGTTGAGAATGTATGTTCTAGATGTTTTCTTGCTCAAGCCTGTAGTTCTTGTCGGACCAGTGCCGACAAACTACATGCTCTGCTTATCGTTCTATCGGTAAAATCACCACCCAAGAACAGTCCGCACGACGGGTAAGCCCGTTTCGCCTTCGAGGATCAAGCAACGGGATGCTTCTTTATTCTTGCTTTAGCATATTTTTGCCCAAATCCCTTCGATTGTCTTCGTGCGTTTCCTTCACCCTTTTCCGTCCTTGGGGGACGTAACTCAGACCCGGAGTCACTAGGCAAGGCTCGCCTCACCCCTCCCCACTACGGTACGTGCCTCTTCGCTTTTATCGCGAGAATATTCCAGCCATTTCTTCCCTCCTCGTCGACTCGCAGCAAAATTCATTGACATTATCGCCACACTCGAGGGTGGAGGTTAACTTGTGCTTTCATCTGTGTCGTACGTCATTGGATTTTTACACCATCCAAAGCTGGCTTCAGTGGGGGTGGGCTTGCTCATTTGTTGCTGGCCTTCAGTCATTTGACCATTGACCACGCATCCCTTCGAGACGGAGCGCGCTGTTCCTACTCCCAATAGAGACATCTCCAACATTTCGGCGCTCACTACGCCTCTTCCACATGCTACATAGAAAATGTTTGCTTATCCTATCGTCGTCATGTTTCGCCGTCTGCGGCCACCATTTATCTCCTAGGATAGCGACCGTTTTCTCGCTACTCTCTAGTCTGCCAAACTGGCATGGGGGGAGGGGTAGTACCCACATTTTCCCAGCCGGGTTTGAGCCATTCGCACGAGTGACTTTTCTTTTTTTTTCCTTCACACACATCTACTTTCCAGCTTCGGGACAAGCCGTGGTCATAGGCGTCGTCCCTTCTCCCACCCGGTTCTTGCCTTCGATTTTTATCGCGAATAGGGTTCAGCAACCCCACTACTCGTCGATTTTTCATCTGGTGTTGACTTTACACCTCACTGACAAAATAGCCTTAGGCGATTTTTTTGGCGCAGCGTGGTGAAGTGAAAAACCACTCCATGGCGGATTTATATGTCGCAAAAAAACTCAAACCTCAGCAAACGAGAAAGCGTAAGACCGCAACGAGAAGCAGGGGGTATCACTGGCGCGAATGACCTCGAACGAACCACCGCAAGAAACAAAAACAAAAAAAAAAGTGACCCCCCCCCCGCTCACCGTAGCCTGGGACACTAGCAAATCAAAACAAAAAAATGGAACGCGCCAAAACCGACACAGGCTCACTCACCTCCATCAAAGTCGAAGGCTGGCTGGGTGCACTCAGCCGTCGGGTCTAT
The DNA here is from genome assembly GCA_012845835.1 of Undaria pinnatifida. Lineage (NCBI taxonomy): Eukaryota > Phaeophyceae > Laminariales > Alariaceae > Undaria > Undaria pinnatifida. The sequence goes on from JABAKD010000001.1 coordinate 13,793,249, forward strand.
GTCTTCCCCCCCATCGCCTTTGACTTGTTCGGATTCGCCCATGATACTGTTCTTGCAGATGAACCCTTGCGGGGATACCTAGCCAAAACCGAGGGGTTTTCATAAAATAGTTGTCGGCAGGTGGAGAGGGGGGGGGGGGGGGGTGAGGGTGCGATAATCGTTCTTGCAGATGAACCCTTGCGGGGATACCTAGCCAAAACCAAGGGGTTTTCATAAAATAGTTGTCGGCAGGTGGAGAGGGGGGGGGGGGGGGGGTGAGGGTGCGATGATCGTTCTTGAAGATGAACCCTTGCGGGGATATCTGGCCAAAACCGAGGGGTTTCAATAAAATAGTTGTCGGCAGGTGGGGTGGGGGGGGTGAGCGTGCGATAATCGTTCTTGCATATGAGCCCTTGTGGGGATACCTTGCCATGGTGAGGGGGCTCGACAAAAATGTCGCCGGGAGATGGGGGGGGGGTGAGGGCGCGATAATCGTTCTTGGAGATGAACCCCTACGGGGATACCTGGGCATCACGAGGGGTTTCCATAAAACAGTTGTCGGGAGAGGTGGGGGGGGGGGTGAGGTTGCGATAACCATCCGTCTTGCTATCCTTCACTCGAGATCAATGGGTTTCGATAATGAAATGGCGGGACGGGGGTGGGTGGGGGGGGTGCGAATACTGGTAGTGTGTGCTCCTCATCGTTCGTGATATTCTTCTTGCAGATGATAAACCCTTGCTGTGACACCAGGCCGTCACGAAAGCAAGGGGTTTCGATTCGACAGAGCAACTACGTAGTCATCATTCACGACGAGCTTGATGGCAGGGCAAGAGTTGTCAACAATTAGGTTATCGTATGCGGCGCACATGGCACATTTTATCGGATGCTGGGCTTTTTAAGTCTGACGAAATCGGATTGCAATCGATTGTCGATACTATCAAACGCTGTACCCACCATGAGTTTGATGGCGGCATAAGAGTTGTCAATCATGAGGTTGTCGTAGGCTTCGTTGTCCACGCCGTACGTGTGTCCCATGATCTCGTGCCCTCCGAACCGGATAGCCGCGCCCACGTTGTTCTCGATGGTGTTGTAGCGGAAAATGTTGCCGTCGCCTCTTGCGTCAAGGCCTGGCAGCGTGCATCAGGGGTCAGGTCAAGGGTGCATCTTTAGTCGACACGCGTAGGGAAAAAAGAAAAAACAAAGAGTGCGATCTCATCAGGCGGCTAGGATGAGAGTGCAGCAGTACGCGTATCACTGTGCTTCGCACGTGTGATACGGTTCTAAAGTTTAAAACGAAGGCGTGCACGGCAGTGGGGAGGGGGGGGGCAAGAGTCTGCTTCAGTGACCCCAGATCTGAGCTGCGACTAGGAAGGGAGACGGAGAAAGAAACAAATTCGCACATGACAATAAATGGGATGAGCAAAAATTAAGTAACAAGTCAAAACTGCAGGAAACCGCAATTCGGAATCATATCCTACCCCGTTGAAGTTGTAATATAGTTTCAGAACGTTATCCTCCGCCGGAACCCGCCCCGCAAGACTTGACCCGCTTTTGCCGTACACCATTTCCAGCACTTACTACAGTATCGAAAACGCGTCTTAGAAAAATAACTCAATTGGTTTAAGCGGCTACGCGCCCCGAAACGATATTGCAAAGATGAGTGTCGACCCCAAATTCGTCGAACTCACGGCTGACGTCCTTGGAATGATTTTTATTAAATATCCTCCTTCCATGAACAAAAACATGGATTCGAGCTCGAGCGAATGAGACGGAACTCCGCGTCGCCACCACAATCCGAACTTTCAGCTTTCGCCAAGAAAGAAGCGCAGTATCGTATACATACCGTTTCTTGCTTTTTTGTCCTGTTTGTGGGTGCTGAGACTGACCCAGTTGCTCTGGCTACTACCAGGTACCTTTTTTGCATTTATTGAGTAAAAGTGTCGTCGTGATGTGTTGAAAATTCGCCACATCCGGGGGGAAAGAGCGATACGTCGAACGCGTGAAAACAGCATGCCATAATAGAGAGATTTTTCGATTTCCAAACTCTTGTCGTGTTTCAGGTTGGAAAAAAACTGTAAAAATAGTGTTGAAACTGACTAACATCCTAATAACCCGAGGCCATCAAACCAATAAGATTCCAAAAAAGAAGATTCCAAAAAATATTTCAAAATAACCAAATATGGTATACAGGAAAGAACATAATTATCTTGTCCAATATTTTTGTCCGATATTTTTCGTAGGATTGGGTTGGCCTTCGAGTGTGACGTTGGGCGATTTCAACACTGTTCCTGAGTATGTTTTCCTACCTAGCTGAAGTTGGCGCCTCGCAGCCGCGCCAACAGCCAACAAATTAGTACTACCAATACGAAGGATGTGAGCCGGATCTCACCAATGGTCCGACTGTAGCGTTCTGCTGTCCTCGGGGAGGCCTTCTTAAGATTGGTGGCAGTCTTGTGGATGAAATGTGGTTCTCTTTTGCCCTATCAAAGATGGTATGTCGCAACCACCCTAACAGCCAACACATCGGTAGTATCAACACGCCGACTGTGACCTGTGTCTCAAAACGTCCGCCGAGAGCGTTCTCCAGGTCTTGGTAAGGGCATTTACAGAAAATAAGTGGCTGGCTTTGTTTCATTTACCCAACCAAAGATGGTGCATACATTGCAGCCACCACAACACACGATCAAATCGGTAGTATAAAATTGACGGCTGCCCGCGCTGGATCTCAACTAGTCCGTCGCGAGCGTTTTGTGCCGTCCTTGGGATTTTTTTTTTTTTTTTCACAGATTGGTGGCTGGGTTGTAGATGAAATTGTTTCTCACTCACTGTCCCCCGGAAGCTGGAAAAAACTGGAAAAAAACCTTAGAGCAGGGAACTGCGTTAGCCCGAAATGCATTAGCTAAATAAGTAAGGAGACACATGCTAGATAGAGGTGCACGTTTTTGTTGTTCCGACCCTCCCCCTCCCCCCCTAGGCGAAGGTCCATGAAGGCATGTTTTTAGAAAAACCTGAAAACATGTACCTAGGTATGCAACCGATTAACGCAAAGAATGAATGCCCCAGCTCCGGCAGATTTCGGGCTAAAAGAGCTCCATACCTCGCCCAAGAACAAAAAAACAACAACAACAACAAGAAAACGCTTAGAACCTATGTACGCTTCGAGTTACATTGCCCCAAACAAGAATAAAATGCCATTTTCGACGTGTTTTTTCTTTGCGGAAGTTAAGAAACCCCCGTCTTTGTTCAGAAAAAAGGTCTAGCAAAAACAAAAGTGATGCCCCTCCCCCCAATAGCACTATCAGTTGCGCGCGTCGTGCACTACTATCGGCGCGGGCGTCATGTACAACTCTCACATGCGGAGTCCGGGTCCTTCTGCCCGGTGCAATAGTTGTCCTCCACAAGGTTGTGGGTGGACCCCTCCTTGATGTCAATGCCCTCGTTGCCCTGCGCCGGGCACGGTCATTGATGACGCGTTGTTGAAGAAAAAGCATGTTCATGTTTTAAAGCGGGAGGAGAGGACGGGGTTCATACTCCATCCATTCAGATGGCAAGCGCACATGAGTCTAACTGGCCTCGAAGAAATGCGTGCGTATCTTACGGGTTCTAGGTCATGCTAGTATTTTGGTGTTATCTTCCTTATCCAAAACACTGGTACAAAATTTGAAGAATTCAGAGCAGGCTTGATATACACCCCAATATAACCCCCCCCCCCCCGCCTCCACTAACCTCCTCACCACCACCCCCACCCCCACCACTACCACCACCACCACCACCACCACCGCCGCCACCACCACTCCCAACACCACCCCCACACCCACCACCGCTAACACCACCGCCACCAACACCATAAACACCAACACCACCATCACCACCACCACCACCACCACCACCACCACTCCCACCACCACCCCCACCCCCACCACCGCCAACACCACCGCCACCAACACCACAAGCACCAACACCACCAACACCACCTCAACCCCGAAAAGGAAACACGTTACCTGCGTGTCGAAGTGGTTCTTGAAGAAGTGGTTGAACTGGCTCTGATCGGGCTCATCCGATGGGTTCTTGCCGTCCGCCCACTGGTTGGAAGACGTTCCTGGTTTGGTCAAAAGGCGGCGATGATGTGCGCGGAGTGAACGGAAACGATTACAAGCATTCCAAGAGTTTACTTAGTGGGGTGTACATATTCACGAGGGAAGTGCTGAACTGTTCTCGAGATAAAAAAGACGGAGGAGAAGCGCCTTCTTAGTGACCCCGGATCTGAGTTATGTCTAGGGAGGGAGGAGGAGAACCGAAAAGTGCGAAGATAATAGACGGGATGAGCAATACAAATATATGTATATGTATTTTGGCGGTGCTCGGGTACCTACCCTCGAGTATGGTCCAAACAATCGGGTTGGGTATGTACCCGGGTAGCGTATACCCTACTCGATGCAAAATTTGATTGCTGATACCTGGCACCCAGTAGATGGAAGAATTTTTCACCGTTGATGTGATGATAGCGGCGGGTTCTTGGTTGGTCCGAAAGGTGGCGATAATGTACGGGGTGACATTGATGTTATATTGATGGTAATAGTTTTTTGCTGTGCCGTTGAGTCTCTGTTTTATCTCTGGTGGTGCTCTTTCTGTGGGTGATGCAAGGTTGACGCTCAGCCCGTAGGGAGGAATTTCCATAATTCAAGAAAAAATTAGTTGGGGGTTCGGGGGAAACTGTCTGTATCATCATCATCATCATCATCATCGTCATCATCGTCATCATCATCATCATCATCGTCATCATCGTCATCATCATGATCATCATCATCGTCATCATCATCATCATGATCATCATCATCGTCATCATCATCATCATCTCATCATCATCATCATCATCATCATCATCATCATCATCATCATCATCATCATCATCATCATCATCATCATCATCATCATCATCACCATCACCATCACCATCATCATCATCATCGTCGATAACAAACTCACAGACACTTTTTACTGGGCAAAGCTCGATCTGTGGGTCGGGTCTGGTCGGGTCGAATCAGGAGGTTTTCCAAATCTCTCGCGGGTGGGGTCCGGTCGGCCCAAGAGATGTTCCAATCTCACGTGGGTCCGGCCAGGATTTTGTTTTTCCCTCAATTCAGGGGGTCGGGTTGGGTCACGCTGACCCGACCCGACCGGACCTGCGAAAATCGATTCGACCCCGGTAAAAAGTCCCAATACGTTATTTTTCTCACCAACGTAGATTCCCTCGCCGTTCTTCGCCTCTCCCCCGAGCACGAAGTCGTGCACTCCGCAATTCGTAACCCGGGTGTTGTATACCTGGTAACGCCAAAAAAACGCCGAAATCGTCAAACAAACCCCGAGAGGCATATGGTCGGATTTTTTTATTATACTATTAGATCGACGCTGAGCGTAGCCGAAATAGGAATCGTTTGATAGACTGTTAGATCGATGGCTGGCTTGGCCGGAAGAGGACACAGAAGGGAGTTGGTTAGACTTCGGACATGTATATATAATCTATTTGTTTTCCATATATTTTATAATTTGTTTCTGAGAGTGCACATTCGATGATTGGCTTAGCCGGAAGAAGGCCCAGAAAGGAGGTAGCCAGACATCGGACATACACGTGCAGGTCCTGTTTTTTTCTTTGTTTTTCCGTTGCTGCTATTGCTTCTTTTCTGGGAGTGTGTATGGCTGATAAAAGTTGGAACGTTATTGCTGCACTATGTTGCACGGAAAAACAATAAATTTTCTTTCCAACCACCGCCCGATAAACAAGTCGTTGGAAATCGTTTCCAGCACCCCCCCCCCCCCCCCCCCCCCCGCTCCAGTTTCGCAACCCCGGGTGTTGCACACCTAGAGAAAAGAACGCCTAAATCGATCACAGCGCCACGAGAAATAATCGTTGATTTCGGAGCAGTGCTGTAAAACGACTCTCCACCCCATAGGTAAAATTCGACAGCACCGCACCTGGGCGTAGGTGATGAAGTACCTCAATCGCACGCACTCCCCTCCACAGTTCCCGATGTTCATGTTCGAGATAACCAATCCGTTGATAGACGACCTTCGGGAGTTGACAATGATCAAGGGGGTGGTGGTGGTGGTGGTGGTGGGCGGTGCCGCAGCACATTACGGTTGCCCGTATCACGTGTTAGGTCATTACGCACAACGGAGACAGAAAGAGGATTTGATGGACCACGCGACAAATTTTTGGGAGGACGGCAGATCGAGGTTATTTGCCAAAAAAAAACCCGTTGGTCGAGAATCGGCCGGCGTTTAATCAATTGGGGGAGTGAGATGGGTTTTGCTGTGTTGCGATTAAGGGTTTGTGATTTTCTGGACAAGCCACGGAGTAGTTATTGTGCGCTCCTTAGCTGACGCGACCCGTCAGGCATAAATGCTTTGACTCCAAACTGATACCTCTATCGCATGTGTCATGCCATACAAACTGCACCTATACTGCTTGCACGAGATAACTGCGTGATCAGTCCCACCTACCCCCCAACTCACCCGCCCACCCACCTACCCACCCACCTACCCACCCACCCACCTGTCGCACCACAACCCAACCCAACCCAACCCAACCCAACCCAACCCAACCCAACCCAACCCAACCCAACCCAACCCAACCCAACCCAACCCAACCCAACCCAACCCAACCCAACCCAACCCAACCCAACTCAACCCAACTCAACCCAACCCAACGCAACCCAACCCAACCCAACCCAACCCAGGCCCCTCACCTAAATGAGTGACCGTTAAACTCGATCTCCCGCGCCTCATGCTCGTCTTCTCTGCTTTGCTGCACATAGAGACACTTGTCGGCGTAGTTGCTTTCGTCGTGCTTCCCATCGATGGTGAACCGATCGAGGCGGTAGTAGGAGTGCTCCACGTTGAGGATCCGGCCGTCGTTGTCTATCTCCTCGTCGCCCTTCAAGATCGAGTCGTACGATTCGCCTTCGATCGTGATGTATGCGTCCGCGGTCCTGCAAGGCGCGGATACATGGATTTAAAACAAAAGAAACAGGCCGCTCAAACGTGGGACGGGCGTACCGTTTTATCGCTAGTATGTTGAGCAAGCAGAAACTCCCCCACAAAAGAATCAAGTGTGCGTCGTACGCTTCGCCGCCTTCGATTGTGATGTCGTATGCGTCCGCGGTCTAGCAAGGCGCGGATACGTGGATTAAAAAAAAACAAGCCGCGTAAATGTGGGGACGGGCGCACCGGTCTTACCACTGCTGGTGCGTTTGACATGTCAGAATCGCGCCCCCCAAGAAGTCAAGCTTGGGTCGTGCGATTCGCAGTGGATTGAAATAAATCCACCGTGGTTTTGCAGAATAAGGACGAAAACGATTCCATCAAAACAAACCGCGTAAAAGGTGATTGAAATATGTGCCTCCGTGGTTTTGCAGAGTATAAGGACGACAACGATTCTAACAAAAACAAACCGCGCGAAGGTGATTGATCGGTCGCTGGGTGTGGGGAGGAGGGTGCTCATTCGTTGCTTACCTTAGTAATTGGACCTTTGACGACGCATATCCTTAAAAGGATACAGACACATGCTATACCGTAGAGGTTCACCTTTTTTTTGCCATAGAGTCGGCAGTTTTTTTTTTCTTTTTTCCTTTTTTTTTGCGCCTGATTCTGCGATGAATGGCTCGTGGTCAGTCGCGCGGGTGACCGACCCCCATTGTTCCTTTTCGCCGGTCTTAAGCTAACACTTCAGTGTTGTGTTCAATTTTCCGATGTCGTTTGCCTCTAACATCATCGAAAATAATTAACCACTGCCATATCGACCACACGGAGGCACAACACGCACTTGAAGCGTATTATTTCAGGCACTGATTTTGTATTCGTCCTGCGATCAAGCCCCTCCAGCGCCCTTTTTAGATCGTGACCCCCGAGTGTGCGGTGTCAATCCGCAATGGAATGGTTTAGCTACGCTGCGCCGAAACAATCGCCTGAAGGGCTTTCGTCCGCGAGGTACTGAGTCACTCGTGCGAGTGGTTCAAAGCCAAGTTTTTGAGGATTGGGGTAGGCCCCCTTTACCGCAGCCTTGAGCCTTGCCTCTCGCTCGCTGCAACTTAGGTTATACTGCCTCGCCCGAAGAAAAAAACTGTAACAAGAAAAAACGAAAACAGCTACGTCATGACCACAGTCTCATGCTCCATGTATCACCACGAAGATTTTTATAGCGAAAAGCGCTTGAAATTATGTTTATTTGGGGGTAAGAACCTCTCGCCAATCAGAGAACGCTTCGGCCAAAACAAGTGATATCTCTATCGTAGTAGCTTTGGCACGCGTCCTGCCTTCGTTTTAAAGCGGCCATTGGCCACGCATCGCTCAAAACTCGCGGCACGGAGTTTTGAGTCGGGGCTTTTCGCCCGTGCTTTTATCTGCATACTGGGAAAAAAATGACAACACAATCCTACACCCCTTTGTAAATTGAATTGCATGCGTCCGCGGTCCTAGACCACCACCAACAGCAGCAACAGCAGCAACGGCAGTAACAGCAGCAACAGCAGCAACAACTGCAACAAGCAACAACAAGCAACAACAAACACCAAACGCGGTCCTAGACCACCACCCACAACAAGCAGCAACAAGCAGCAACAACTACAACAAGCAACAACAAGCATAACAACAACAACAAGCAACAACAACAAACAACAAACGCGGTCCTAGACCACCACCACCACCACCACCACAACCACAACCAACACCACCAACAACAAAAACAACAAAAACAACAAAAACAACAAAAACAACAACAACAAAAACAACAACAACAAAAACAACAACAACAAAAACAACAACAAAAACAACAACAACGCGGTCCTAGACCACCACCACCACCACCACCACCACCACCAACAACAACAACAACGCGGTCCTAGACCACCACCACCACCACCAAGAACAACAACGACAACAACAACAACAACGACAACAACAACAACAACAACAACAACAACAACAACAACAACAACAACAACAACAACAACAACAACAACAACAACAACAACAACAACAACAACAACAACAACAACAACAACAACAACAACAACAACAGCAACAACAACAACAACAACAACAACAACAACAACAACAACAACAACAACAACAACAACAACAACAACAACAACAACAAGCAACAAACTTTATCCTAGATAATAGTTCAGAATTGCTGTAACAGTAAAGGCGGCTCCTAAAAACCCAGTAAATTGTTTTTTCTCACCCGTCCGTTTTGGTGACTACGGTTTCCCAGTAATCGCCCGCGGCGAGCCGGATAGTATCTCCCGGCTGCACCTGTTCATCCAATCGGGCAAGGAAGACAGGTGGGGAGGAGGAGGAATCAGCCTCTATGGTCCATATCGCTGTGCTCGCGAACGGGCACGCTGCAGGCGGGTCGTGCCTATTCCGCTCTTTCCTGATTTAAATATTTTTTTTGCATGATACGGAGCAAAAACAATACAGCATAATATCAGAACATTGCTTTCCATCGAATGTGCCGAAAGGAGATCCAATAGTGTTCGTGCTAGTCTATATGATTTATTAAGCAACGTAATTACGCCGGAAGAGCTGCTAGCACAACGGATATTCTTGATAATGTGCCTGGGATGCTGTAGTGTGCAGGCGAAGATGAGGGGGCGGGGGGGGGGCGCGTACTCGATATTCATGCAGGGCTGTAGTCGTCGTATGACCATAGACCCTCGCATCCCTACTATGCCGGGACCGAACATGTCGGGTTTTCACTAATCAAGCAGACATTGCTTGCACCAAGCGCGAAGCGCGGTAAGGTGTTCGGCGAGTCGCATGAAGGGTAAACTGCATCCTTCCAAGAACCGCTCGTAAGACAGGCTTCGGCACCATGTGCCTACTTTCTTGCTTGCGCTGAGTTGCTTTGTGTTTTGGTGTGGCCACTCCAGAGACAGCAATGGGTATTATTGCTATGTAACTGCCTCGTGGATGCCTTATCATATTCACACTACGTGGCGCGATCATTCCCCTTGTGCGAAGTTAGGGTTCTCCATCCCGCAACAGATGATCAAACTCGATGACCGTCATGCTGACCTCCGAAATAAACAAAAAAAAAGGCGGGGGGGGTACTCGATATTCATGCATGGCCGTAGTCGTATGACCATAGACCCTCGCATCCCTACTATGCCGGGACGAAGCACGTCGGGTTTTCACCAACCAGGCAGACATTGCTTGCACCAAGCGCGAAGCGCCGTAAGGTGTTCAGCGAGTCGCATGAAGGGTGAACTGCATCCTTCCTGAAGAACAGCTCCTCGTAAGGCGAACTTCAGCACCCTTGTGCCTATTTTCTTGCTTATGGACGACAGCGCCAATGCGTTATGCTTCGTTTTCTGGCGTGGCCACTCTAGAGACAGCAATGTGTATTATTACTATGTAACGGCCTCGTGGGTACCTTAACACTCTCACACTATGTGATGCAATAATTACCCTTGTGAGGAGTTACCCGGTGATCGCAAAAAAAACAAAAAGAAAACGGTACCCTGGTTATCGAGCTCACGGAGTGATGGGCATCTTTTACAGCGTCGATCGGGGGGGGGGGGGGGGTCATAAATTGGCGAGGTTCGGATACAAGGTGGGTATACCCACTCTAAGACGTCCCGCACTCGGTTGAAGACTCTCCGGTGGGCAAAATCCGATAAATCGACATGCCTGTTTAGAACCAGCTCCTTGGAAATAGCGTGGGACGATGATTTCAGTCCCAAAATATAAGACCAAAGCCGGAAGAAAGACCACGTTGAAAAGTCTGTCCCGAGGTGGTCTTCGAGGTGGGTAAACCTCGATATTAATAGGGGTTTAGAGGACGTTTCTGAGCTCCTTAACACGTGGAGCTCAATACCTCCGGCGAAACATAACTCCGAAGGCAGGCGCCTCGTAGTCCTAAAATAAGTTATATACTCGTGAAGTTGTCGTGCTGACCGATAGTCTCACACACTTTATTCAGGAGCTCAACCGGGCAGAATCGATCGGCTCAAAAAATGCAACACCTAAGGCAGACGTACAGCACATTTTTTTTCGCGGAGGCTCCTCAGTTGTCGCTTGAGGAAAAGCTGCTAAATAAACCCCACCCAAAAAACTGATTTTTGACAAAACATGAAAATGAAAATGTGCAACCCCGATGAACAACAAAAAAATAATCGCATGGCCTAGGTACACGACGAAAACATAGTCTATATAACCCCCCCCCCCCCCGGAAAGAGATGATTTTTTCGACGGTTTTTCTGTCAATTCAAAAGGAGTCTCGTCGTTCAGAAAGAAAACAAAACACGGTTTCATAATCAATCGTCTTACGGTAGCCCCTCGCCCCCAACTTTTTCCTTAACAAAAATCGCCTGTTTTTGAAACCAGCTCTTAGACTACCGGTCATGTCTCCTTAAATACGGTGTGCCGTGCCACCCCCGCCGTCATCGTTCGATAGTATTTTGCACCAAAAAAAAGTGTACGGAAACGTTTTTTTTAATAGCACCCTTCCTCGTGTCCAGCAGCCATGAAACGCCCGTAAAAGAAAAATCGCTGATTTTTTTGGGGGGGGCTATCGTGGAATCAGTTTCCAGCAACCACAAGTGTGCTACAACAGCTTCGAAGTGTATCGCGCCTCCACGCATGGAATTGTCTTGTGGTTTGTGTTGATATCATTTTCGGTTTGTTTCAAAACCGATCCTACGACGAGCTGTGCGCGTGTGTGACCTCACCGTGACCTCACCTTGTCAAGTGCGGATTGCAGCCCTCCAGGTTCGACCTCAAAAGTCTCGCAGGACGCAAGGAGAACGGTGGACGCTGTCGCGATCAACCTCAGTCCAAAGGCCATCGTTGCCCTCGAGGATGCCATGTTTGATGATGATGAGTAGCCTGTTGTCTGCGGGGAAAGGGGGGAAGGACGGGTGGGGGGATTGGTCGATGTTAAGCCGGAGGCAGGTAGACCAGTAACAAAGGGATTTCTACACTTCGTGAACGCGTTTCCTTTTTTTTCTCTGGCTTCCCTTCGCTACGTGACAGCGCGTGCTGCCACAGAGGCAGCATTTTTTTTGGCTGATTTTTTTTTTTTTCCCTAAAATAACGGGGACTTCTTTAGCTCAAAATTCTTCGGGAATTTCGCATATTTTGGCACAATAAACAGCTTTCGTTGTGTACCCAGAAAGATGGGTTTGCTCATGTGCTCGGGGTGCGGGGTCGGCTTTTTGTGCACTCAAAATCAGCTTTTGGGTTAACAAGGGCAAAGACGAACAAGTATGGCGAAAACGCCAAAAAAAAAGGCGCCTACATGTGTTAGGTTTTCTGGCGCTCTTTCATCATTTTGAGGAACTCTCTGTACCCAAAACCAAGAAAAATCCGGCTGCAACAAACGTGAAAAGAGTAAACAAACGGTGAAACGAAATCCGTATCCTAAGGAATAAATAACGAACGAGTATGACGAAAGCGCCAAAGAAAAAGGGCGCACACATTTGCTAGGTTTCAAAAAAAGAAAAAGTATGACAAACACGGAAAGAGCGAAAAACCGGTGAAACGAAGCCCGTGTTCTAACGATGAAAAACCGAACAAGCACGGCAAAAAAAGAAATCTCGAAAAAAGCGCATGGTGCGGTTGAGTGCACACCAGAAGACCGAACACCGTGGCCGCCCGGATCTTGGAGGGTAATTTTTACGCTAATTTTTACGCTCTCTCATTGGCCGAGGGCTATGTGGCGGTCCACAGATCGACGTGATAAATAAATATCCAAAAGCGGCGCATGCCGCGTTTCTCGCCCATTTCTGGACCGTTTTCGGGTCTGGGTTGGGGTCAGGTTCAGGGTCCTAGGGTCAGGGTTGGGGGTAGAGAGTGGGTAACGTCTACGCCCGTACCTCTGTCAGGCCAGGAAGCGCTTTCTGCTCGCAAACGCGAACAGCCCCACTGCCCCAAATATCCGGGCAGCCAACTTGTTAGGTGAGAGAGCTCACGCCCGCTTGTTTTCGGACAGCTACGAGACTCCTTTTCTCCACTCTTAGACGGCCTCTGTTCCCCACACACCCAGCAATCGCCAGATCTTGTTTTTTAGAAAACCACGCAATTGTGCGAGCCGAAGCCGACGAAAAAGAATCCCCATGGTTTGAAGGCATACGACACACAAGGAGTCGAATGCAATTCGACGGGTTCTACGATGGAGGCAGCACTTACTTTTTTTTTTGCTGAACCGGGGTTTATGAATGACGGGACCCCTTGTAACCCAAATTCGTCAGAATTTCGTTTTTTATTTTTGTAGTATTTTCGCTGTACACACCTAGGCCATGGGGTTGTCCAGTGGGTGTACCAGGCGTGTCCCCCGCCCCCCCCTCCGAACGCCAGTTATACTAGGAGAGATCTAAAGCTTCTTAACCCCGTCTAAGAGCCCCCAAATCCCTCTCTATATTAACTTCAAGTAAATCTGTCCCCTGAGAGGGTTTCCAAGCGAGGAGTCCCCGAAAAAAAAGAAATGGCGGACATCTACCGCGGCATGCCATTCCGACGATCCTTAAACCAGTTTCGTCAGAATTTCCTTCCCTTTTTTTTTTTCGTTGCATGATTTTCGCGGTATATATATGCATCATATACCTAGGCCCGCATGGGGTTGTCCATTGGGTAGCAGGCGTTTTTGTCCCCCACACCAGTTTGTTGGGAGATGTCTGAAAAAGATCCTTCTTAAGCCGAGAACCTCGCAGGGAGACAAAAAAAACAGAAATGCCATTCTTAGGGTTAGGGTTAGGGTTAAAGAGCCGCGCTCTGTATGCAGAAAATATTTGAAGCGAAAATGCACTACCTTCCATGTCACGGCACGTTTCAAAATATATTTGGGATTTTAGGAGGATACTGAGCAGGCCCTCGCATAACTCGCCGCCCCATGAGTCCCTTGATGGTATCGTACGTATATTTTGTTTTTTGAGGGGGGGGGTCCCCGGCGGGTATAATATAGGACCGCATCTGTACCCGTGATCGTTTGTTTTGTCGTTGTATATTATCCCCGTCCAACGGGAACTCCGTATTTATTAAGGAAAACAAATCTAAGAATGGAGAGCCGAACCTACTCGCACCTACCTGTAATTTGTTTTGTCGCCATGTCTCGCTTTATTAAGCCCTCTTACAGTTTTTCCAAACAACAGCTCTACACATCTACAGCTCTGGACCAGAAAACAAAGCTCTGGACCAACTCTCCACCTTTTTTTGTTTACATTTTCGGCCGTTCTGAGGGGCGGGGAGGGTACCAGCCCCCTCCCCCCCCCCCCCCCCCATCCCGCCCTCTCCCAATGTCAATACTTTCATACTTGGTGTATATTTTCCTGCTTCCAACGTAAACATAAGCAGGGAATTGTGGAATCTCCTCCCCGAAATGTAACAAACCAACTTTAATGTGAACTTTCTGTTTGTCCACACTAACCCCCTTACAAAAAACAGGGAATGGCGGGGGCGCCATCATCCCCTCTTTGAAACCGTAAAAACGTGACGGGAATCTCTTCCCCCCCCCCAACCCGACATAGACCGTTCAAGGCTTCGACACAAGGGCTTTTTGAAAGGAAAATAAAGTCAGGCGAACACATTCTTTCCGGCCGCCAGGAAGCGGGAGGGGGGGGGGGGGGGGGGGGGGGGGGGGGGGGAGTGGCACGTGTTGGCCATGGATTTGTTTCGATGCGCCCCTGGTGGGGCTTCAGCGGGAAAGCGTCTTTAGGAAAGCAAGTCTGACAAGTTACGTGACGATTACATGCAGCAGTAGCGTGTGCTATTATGCGGAATCTAGGCGCGGCACGTTTTTGTTCTTTTTGCTTTTGTTCACGGGCTCCTTAGCCCCCAATATGGTGTCGGAATATATATGACATTGTACGTAACGTCATTATTTTGGTTTAGCAAAAAAAGGGTTTTAGGCTTTTGTGTATCCTAGAGGCTATCTATGCACGGCGGCGATCGTTCCTAGGGGTTTGAGCTTTCTCGTTTTTCCCAACAAGATCATCAGCCTTTTTTCGGTGATATTAGTAGTAAGAAGAGATCTCCTCCCAAAATCGAAGATCGTCGGAGACGACACGGAGCGCCTCTACTCGTACCAGCCGTACGTTGAGTACTTGTGGCATGTATGTGTGTGTCTGCAGTGGTCGGCCACAGCACGCAGTTCATTGACGATATCATAGAGGCACGGGCGGCTGGACTTTTTGGCCCGATCATTTTCTTTGTGACGGGGGTTCTCCTTAACGCCTGTACAACTGGGAGCTCCTCTTGGGGACAGATTTACTTGAAGTTAGTATAGGGAACATGATTTGGGGGGCACAAAAAGGAAAATCGTCGGCAATGTGAAAAAAAAAAAATGTTGTTTTTGCAACATGGCCGTTTTGTATACCAAGACGCCACGTACGTGCTTTTTGCTCGCATCTATCTCCAAAAGCACTTCCAGTTTGCTCAAATCATTTTTTGGGGGGGTGAGGCATATACTATGTAGAGAGCCCGTGGATCGATGGATGCCAGAAAAAAAAAACGCGGTGCACTTTTATACCGTGTAGTATATTGCGTTTGAGGTGAAAAAACGAAAGGGATTATGCACGAAACGCGTGCGTGCAGCGCAGCATCATGATGGTGATACTCCTCGCACTAACTGCTGCTGCTGCTGTTGCACGGTTGGTCTTCCAACTACATTACAGCAAGCGTAGTAGTCGACGTATTAATAGACGCCCGATAAAATAGCGCTCTCACTCGTCGTCTGTTTGCCCAAGGTCGCTTTTCAAAGAAAACACGACAAAAAAAACAAAACAGACCCGTTCCCTGAACTTGCGACGATATAGCGCCGTGAACTAACCAAGTACAATGCGTCTCTGCTCGTGAACACATCACTCACTCACTCACGAGGTTTTCTACGCGGAAATCTCGAGCCCCCCCACCCAAAAATCTCACGTGGTTCCTCCACGCTTGAGATCCCGAGCCATCTGCCCACATCTAGAAAACTTAATTAATTCACGAGATTCTGCACGCCGACATCTCGAGCCACCCGTCCAACTCAACCTCTACGGGCACGGGGAACAGAAATATCCGGAGAAGACCCGGAGCGCTCAGGTCTTGCTCACGCACCACAGCAGCCAGACCGCATCCGTACACCAGCTAACGTCGTGCATTTCGAGTCAACATAAAATGCGCGCTGCATATGCATAAAATGCAGGATCTGCTGCCGTGCGCGTGAGGATATACGAGAAGAAACAACAAGAAGTATAGAGTCTAGCTAGGTAGGGTAAAAATATCGGACGAATCCACAGCATCGTCGACGAAACGAAAAACAGCCGCGGGTTGGTCGCTAGGCCAGGTGGTGGGTCCCTACTCGGTGCAAAGAAGCCGTGCGGCACGTTTGCGGCATGGTGGTGCTTCTACTCTCGCATTGCTGCATGATACGCTGGGATATTCGACTGCAATCTTTCTCGTCGTGTTGTGGTCGCGATGCATAGACTACGACATGCGCACCAGAAAGGGTTCATACAAAAACACGGGGAGGGGGAGGTACTCAACGTCCCTCGGGAAAACCACGCTTACCTTATGTGCTACCCGTGCTGCCGTGTGTCCTGTATATGGTGGTGTGTGTGGGTTCTTCGGCAGATGAGATGGGATCAGTAAATGAACTGGTATTCTGTGTCGGCCCTGTCTCCCGTCTTCTGGCTCCTCGACCTTCCTTAGAAAAAGTGCCGTTTCGTGTTTGTAAGCGTTTCTCGTGTAATTCCGCCGCATTTTTTTTCGAGGTTGACGGAAAGCACTGCTGGAGAGACGAAACAAGGAACTTGGGCAGGACATGACACACGAGAGGCGACGGGAGGATTGTTAGATGTCGATAGTTTGACGTTACACGTAACTGGTGTACGTACGTATATGCACGTGTTTCTTTTCCGAAATCAGTCAAGTAGTGCGTTGTCAGTACGATGGCAAAAATGAAATACTATTAATAAATAGTTTTTGACGTAATGCATAACTCGTGTACGTACTACACGTATCGGTACGTCCGTGTCTTTTAGTACACACAACAACTGGTACCAATCGCATCGATCATTGAGCCACATACATGCCAAATAAAAGCCAAAAGGGGCGTTCACGCCGAATATCAGCGACATCGCATGTTGGACGTTCTTTTAGAAATAATAGCACTTGACAGCAAATAAATCGTATATTATGTATGTATGGTATTTCTCAACTTCCGGACTGCAAACATGCTACTAATTAATACTCCGTAGTCTCTAGACTAGACTAGTCTATTATGAAAATTAAAATAAATAGACTAGTCTACACTCCAGCTGTGAGATCGAATATCTTGTCGAAACTCATCTTTGCAAGCTGTGTGTGATACTCCGATCGCGCGTATTACGGGTTGTTGTGTGTCCTCATTAGACTAAGGATATAGTCTAGATCTAGGTCGGCGACTCCCCTTGCAACTACTCAGGGTGATGTTAGGCAGTCGGACACTATAAAACCCGTTTTTGAGGGGGACAAAATCTGACAGCTAGCTGTGGAAGGAAATGCATCAGATCAGTTCATCAAGTGAATCCTGTAAGTCGAATAACCGGTGAGGGGAGGGCGGAGTTTTGAAGGACGTGGGGGCCTGGGGTTGAACAAGAGGGGGGCAGGGGGGGGGGGGGAGGGGGGGGGGGGGGCAGGTGGGGCAGCTTAATTTGTGCGTACTATATATAACGCCGGCACACACACACTCTGGGGGCAGACTATAAACAACGTTGCTGCTGCCAAATTTGAAATTTGAGTCCTAATATTATAACCCCCGCCCTCTATACTGACAATATATCATATATATAATAATATGGTAACACGCGTGATCGACCTTCCGTATATTTTGTGCACAAGTAAGTACTGCTGTATGTTAGTAGTGAAACACAGATATACCACGCAGCTTGCAAAGTTGAGTTTCAACTATTCAATCGGTCGTACTCACAGTTTAGCGTTTTTCAATTTTTATAAGAATGGTTTTCAATTTTATGAAAAATGGTCGAGAAACTCCGGACAAGATTATAAGAGATCAGCGGACAGCCCAGCTCTCGTAATAAATAGCAGATTTTTTTGCTGATCTCGTTATTATATCTATATTTTGTTGCACGGGAGATCATGCACACACCGTGTATCTAACTGATGATTGATGTGGAGATCGAAAAATGTTACAACATAGTAGTATTAGCAGTAGTATATAGTACACATATAGACTAAACATACATATATATGCACTAGTTTCATTGACGTACTACGTGCCCGTGCTGGCTAACGACATGTTGTCTGTACACATACTTTTTTTTCTGCTTTTTTTCTTTAATAATGCATGCTGCGCAATGTATATGTAGTGAAGACATTGTAGATAGAATGTGATTGAAGTGATTTGCTGTCGGATTAATCCGCGAACAAAGTAAGGAACATAGCCTACACAATTCATTCATTCCCCCTCCAACGCCCCCTCTTTTCCCACCACCCGCACGATCACCTAGACCTAGCACCACGTGTATTATAGCAAACCCCTACATATATATATGTGATTAATACGCGCGATCGGAGTATCACGCACAATCTTGCAAATATGAGTTTCGACCAAATCTTTGATCTCACAGCTGCACAGCTGGAATGTATTTTAATACTATATGTGACCTAAACCTCTTGAAAACCCTTGCCCCGCCGCCCCCCGCCCCCCCCCCCCCCTTTTTTTTTTTTTTTTTTTTTCCCTCGCTCTCTCTTGCTTAAACGCCCCACCTAATATCGAAATCCGCCAGAGTAATAAACACTCCACGCACTGGATATCACCTCATTATCTTTCTGGAGCCATCCATGCCGCTGCTGCGATTCCGACACACACCCCCGCCCCCAACGCCCCCTCCTTCCCCACCACTCGCACCTTCGCTTAGGCCTAGCACCACGCGTATAGCAAACCCCTACATCTATGCGACCCACCTCCCGCCCCCCTCCCCCACCCCCCACCTCCCCACCCCCCCACCCCCTCGAACACTCTGCCCTCTACTCACTGGTTGTACGACTCACAGGATATACATGATAAACTGGTGCATTCTTTCCAAAACCGTCACATTTATCCCCTTGAAATAATTTAGAGTTTCCACACACAGATTGAGCTGCCCCACCCGCCCCGCCCCCCATGATAAACTGGTGCATTCTTCCAAAACCGTCAGATTTAGTTTCCACGCACAAAATGAGCTGCCCCCCCCCCCACCTCCCCCCTCCCCCCCCCCCCTCCCCCCTCCCCCCCCCCCTCCCCCCTCCCCCCCCCCCTCCCCCCTCCCCCCCCCCCTCCCCCCTCCCCCCCCCCCTCCCCCCTCCCCCCCCCCCTCCCCCCTCCCCCCCCCCCTCCCCCCTCCCCCCTCCCCTCCCCCCCCCCCCCCCCCCCCCCCCCCCCCCCCCCCCCCACCCCCGCCCCCTTTTGATCAAAACCAGGCCCCACGTCCTCCAAAACTCCGCCTCTCCTCACCGGTTATTCGACATTCAGGATTCACTTGATAAACTGATGCATTTCCTTCCACAGCTGTTGGGTTTTGTCCCCCTCAAGAACGTTTTTTTATAGTCCGCGCACAGACTGCCCAACATCACCTTGTTGACCCTGATAGCTACACTGTAGTTGCAAGGGGAGTCGCAGACCTATATCGTTGATGAGGCTCACAACCCGTAACACGCGCGATCCGGGTATCACGCACAGCTTGCAAAGATGAGTTTCGACAAAGTCTTTGATCTCACAGCTGGAGTGTATGTTTATTTTTATAACACATACCAAAAAAAACCCGCCGTCTCCTTTCCTTTCGTTTCCTTCCGCACACTTTCCGATAAAACTGCTTTTTATCTGATTTTTAGTACTATTGTAGTCGGCGAGGTGATGAGGTGTAAGCTGTTTTGGGTGGTTTTAGTATAGAAGAAAGGTGCTGTTTGTTGCAGTGCTTAAATTGCCAGCAAGCAGTAGTTTTGTCATAATATTTACAACTGCGCCGCGCCATTTTTTTCCTGGGACAAACTATTGGGGATACATACATGTACACGCTATACGGCGGAGGCAACTCCATTATTTTGCTGCGTCTAGTGGTCACAAGCTGCCGTGCTGTTTTAATTTTTTAGGTATGCCCCCCCCCCCACCCCAATGGGATGGTTAGCTAAGCTGCGCGCCAAACAAAACGTCTGACAACAGCGTGTTTTCGTCAGAGAGGTACGTAGTCACTCGTTTGCGAGTATGATACTGGTAGTAGTGAAGACCCCTGTTGTATGTATTGAAAAACGTGGGTATGCTACTACAATACCGTAGCCTCAGTCCAAACGTCCAGCAATATATCTGGTATCATTATCGTAGTACCGACCCTTGTATGAAGGCGAAAGCGAGATAATAAGGATCAGGTAGGGGGGGTATGTCCCGAATTTTCATCATCACTGGGTGTTCACCAGTCGCGCGAGTGACTCTGTGCCTCGCTGACAAAGACACGCTCGACGATTGTTTTGGTGCAGCGTAGCTAAGCCAGTCCCTTTTCGTATTAATACCGAGAATGTTAAACAGCACGAAAGAAAGAAAGCCTGTGTGACCGCAAGGAACAGGGGGGTCAGTCACTCGCGCGGGTGACAGCGAGCCACTGAAAAAGAAGTGCTCCAAGACAACCTAACGCCCCCGACCGTACCGTTGGTCCAACTTTGTTTTTTTTAGTACAAACATATGCCACCACACGGTAGAAGAGGTGCGTGCACTGGCTCTTTTTTTCCTGCCTGCATTGCCTGAGGGTGGTGGCTTGATGAAATACTCTTGTGTGCCTCACCTAAAAACCAATCTTTTTCAGGAGTGAACTCTGAAAAAAGAGGACAGCCCGATGACCAGAGCCATGGCCTAGTAACTAGGTATGCAAAAACGCTATATTTCAAGAAAAAAAAAAACGGCAAGACATTTTAGGTTAAGGAGCCCCGTCATTCAACAAAAAAAATCTTGCCCCAGAAATCGCTACCTCTATCTATCGTAATAGCACCCCTCAATAAGGACGCCTGCTACGGGCGGTAGGGGTCACATCGATTTGTTTTTTGGGCCTTTTCTCACTTGATTAGGGGCTCTATAATAGACCTCGCCCAAAAAAAAACTGATTCAGATCAAAACGAAAGTGTCTCCATCGATGTACAAATCCCGTTATTATGGCCTTCCTGGCCTAGGTATACAAAATATCGTGTTGCAAGAAAAGGAGACCGTCATGTAAGTTGGAGGAAATTGGGCGAAGTGGCCACGCCATTATATCGTCAGCATGATGAGTCGTAAGCTAGATTTTCTATTGTACCCACAGTAAAACTTCAGCATATATCACACCACAGCTCTCGACTTTCTGACCCTGACTCCGGTTTTTGTAGGCTTATTATAAGTGTCTTGTTGTTGTGTTCGTTGTTAAATAATGCGAGGGCCGATGGTGTGTATATATATGCTCTGGACAAGGTATTATAGGCGCACACGCTCACAACGAACTTTTGTGATGGGCTTTTGAGATTGTTGTTCTTGAGTCCAACTATTTCCGCCCATGTCCGCGCAGGGGTCCGCGTGGCGACGATACAGAGGGAGCAATTTCGGCCCAATCAAGGTATTTTTCTTCAATAATAATGACGGGGCTGACTGTTTCTACGATAGCCCCCCCCTCAAACCAGCGATGGTCTTTAACGAACGATTCATGGCTGCTCGACACAAGGACGGATACAACTGAAAACGGGGTGTCCACATATTTTCTTGGGTGCAAAGGCCTATCGATCGATGACGTCGGGGTGTCGAGGGACACCGTATTTCAGGAGATACGACCGGGAGTTGGTTTCGAAACCGCCGATTTCGTTTAAGAAAAGTTGGGGGAGCTACCGTAGAACGACTCGGCTCCAATTCCTAATTCTTTCAAGTTCTAAATTCCAAGTGTTTTGTGCCCATGATGTAGGGAGTGTGGCGCTAAAACGATTAACTAGTGATATCGTCGGAAATATACCGGTTGTTTTCTTCAATAAATCGGTGTTTTGTCTATACTATACCTTAACGTACTATTAAATTATTGGACTGAGCCGTTTCGCTTTGGTCGTCGGGTTACGCTTTCAGTTTGTTCAATTTTTTTTTTGCTTGGGTGAGGTATTTGATAGAGTAGTCTATCAAGCCACCACCCTCAGAAGGCAAAAAAGAGCCAGTGCACCTCTACCGTAGCATATATATATATATGCGTCGGATCCGCGCCGTTCCAACCCGCGATCGCTTGGCGTTTGCACCCTCCTCGCTGTGTCGAACAAATATATCTCGCACAAACAACAACGCCAAGGAAACCCACACGTACCTGCTCGTGACGAATTTTCCAAGGCGATTTTTTTACCAGGGTTTTTCACGAATCGGGTCGGGCCGCGGGTCACAGTGACCCGATCCGACCCGTTAGATATCGAACAACACCTCCTGACGCGACCCGAGACCCGTGAGATTTTGAACACATTCAGATCCGACCCAACCGCCAACCCGCGAGACGCCAACCCGCGAGATTTTAGAAGTGTTCTACTGACCCGACCCGACCCGACCCGCGGGTCGGGCCCATGATGACCAGTGAAAACCCTTTTTTTTTTCGCGACGAATCGGGGTGACTGTATGAAGAGTACGTGCAGACGCTGTTTGTTATATAGCATTATTAGTCTACCCACTGAGCTACGTTTTAGCCACGTGACTGTAGGCCACCAAAAGGCATGTTTTCGAGCTTGTTAATCGACTCTTACCGCACACACACGGTGTTTTGGCAATGCCTCTCGACGAGATCTGTCCCAAAGCCGAGAGTTCTCGTTGTGTGTGCTGCTATTATTGTTGTTGTTGTCGTTGTTGTTGTTGTTCTCACATTAACTCGCATAATCAAGTCCGTGGTCACAGGACAGGCTCCAGTCACTCTGGAGCTTAGGAATACCCCAGGGAAAACACACACACAACCCAAGGTGGTGCACGCATATATCACAGCTGACGCAATTCACGCTTCCACCAGAAACATATAAAAGTGAAATCGGGAGTCAGTCTACGATGTGCCAGGTCCAGGCCGGTGCATACGTCTCACTACTCACGCCTGGAGAAAGCAAATATTCCGATTGCCACCCAAGGAAGACTACCACATATATATTACACGTAGTATCTATCACTACGCATACGCACGACAGGCATAATAAGTCAATTGGAGAAAAAGAAACAAAGAAAAGAAAAGAAGATAAAGGAAAGGAAAGAAAAGAGAAGAAAAACGAAAATGGCAAGCAAAGAGAAGAAAAAGACAAGAAAAGCAAGAAAAGGGACAAGATAAGGAAGCAAGGAAAGAAGAAGAGAAAAAAAGAAAAAAGAAATAGAAAAGAAAAGAAAGAAAAATGTCATACTAGCAGACCCTAGGAACTGGCTAAGGATGGCATTGAGCTAACAGAGGATATCACGTCCATCATCAATGGCACCTGGGAGAGAACGCGACATGACGAAGAAGTCAGGGCGGTCTTATGCTATCTTGTGACGGCCATTAGAAGGCCCACAACTTTCAATACGATGATGGCCAAACCCAGACTTCAGTCTCTTGGGTATGACGCTCCCCCTTCCGCCCCTCCCCCCTTCCTCCCTTTCCCCTTCCCCCCTCCCCCCCCTCCCCCAGTCCCCTCCCCGCCCCCCCCCCCTTCTCCCTCCCCCCGGCCGCTTAGAGATGCCAACGGTGGATGGCGCTGCCGCAGCCTTTGCGCGTCGCTCTGCAGCTTTGCGTCTCTCCGTTTCATGCCAATTCCGCATGAACAACTCGGCTCCCTCCTCTACTCTTCGAAACCATCTGCCAGCCTTCTGAGCAGCCTTTCGCCATCATTCGAATTTCATTCCAAAGACCGACATATCCTCCTTCAGATGATCCATCCAGTATTTCTCTTGCCCCCCTGAGTAGCCCTTACCCCCAACAAAACTCCCCAAACATCACCGTCTATTGTTAGAGATACTCGGCTCTGAAACTCGTTGCCGGGTGTGTGTGTTATATTGCGTGTTGTACTATATGTACACGTCATCCGCTTATCGTGCGCCCTGCCCACCGGAGGTGTGTGTTACCTTGCGTGGTGAGTACGGCATACGGTCCACGTGCTAATCGTGTGCCCTGCCCCTGTCTGTGTGCGTTGAATTGCGCGGTCTTTGCATGAAGACAATTTTCAGGTACTTCATGCGTCAACAAACAACCAGAACTTTTGGGAAATTTGAATTTTGGGCGGAACGTTTTTAAAGCTTGGATTGCGAGACTTTTTGGAAGTCGTTTTCGCGAGTTGTTGTTGTTGTCTCTTCTTGTCAAACATCTAGAGTCCGTGGTCAAAGAAAGGTGCTGGAGCCCTAGGAAGATTCGAAAAACCAAGTGAAATCAAATTTGGTCCGGGGAATACTAATCGATGAACCCAGGTGTTAAGGGCACGGGCTGGCTCGCGGAGACAGTAGTCACGTTATCCGGAGAGCCATCGAGCTGGGGAGAGAGCAGAGTAGAGTTTTGAAGTGCGGCTGTGGGGCTTTTTCTCCCCAGCCACGTGGTGACCCCAATCATGAGAGACTGGAGGCCAAATACAATTTTCTTTTCTTTTCTTTTCTTTTACTTTATCCTCCGGCGGATGGGGAAAAATATAGCTTAAGCTCACCACACTTCCACGTATTTTCGTACGCGTCGTGTGTCGATTTAACTTAGATTTTCGCAACCCAACGCTACCTGGCGCGTCCTTTGGATCCCACTACTATAACGATAGCGTGAGCTGTCCCTACCATCGGTCCTCGTTACAACCCCGGCAGCGCAAGCTATAGTTGTAGGCTAGGATGCGTGTGTATGTCGACCCGGCCTGTTTCCTGAGGGTCAGGTTCGGTGGGGATAGCCACCCGGAATGTCATCATTCCGGGTAGTGTGGGACTTGCGTAAGCTCACCCACTAACAAAACCCCCGGCCATGGGAGATGGCCTTCCGCCTGACTTGGTCCAGTTACGATCCACCCTGCTCATTCGGGCGTTGGTCCTCGGATACAATTTTGATATTATTATTAAAAATCCATTACATACTTTTTCCATATACTTTTTCCAACGCAAACTAGTGGGGGTCCTTTCAACGCACACTGTGTACGGCCTCTGCCAACGCACACTGAAGGGCGTCCCGGGGGGGGGGGGTTCCCCCGACACTGCTAGTAGCATCCAAGCACCGTTCGGCTGCCCTGTCAACCCAGCGCTGGTGGTGCATTTTGGGGGACACACCAACACCAACACACACTACAC
This sequence comes from Undaria pinnatifida, assembly GCA_012845835.1. NCBI lineage: Eukaryota > Phaeophyceae > Laminariales > Alariaceae > Undaria > Undaria pinnatifida. The sequence goes on from JABAKD010000001.1 coordinate 13,818,483, forward strand.
TGCTAGTAGCATCCAAGCACCGTTCGGCTGCCTTGCCAACCCAGCGCTGGTGGTGCACGCACCAACACACACCGACACTGACTGCTAGTAACATCCGAGCCCCGTTCAGCTGCCGTGCCAACCCAGCGCTGGTGGGGCATTCGGGACGCACACAACACACACAACACAAACAACACACATAACAAAAATAGTTCACTTCGTTGTGCCCTGGGCTGCGGAAAAAAAATCCTCTCTCAAAATTACCGCCTTGTCCTTGCAAAACCACAAATCTCAAACGGCCGCGCTTCAAATCAAACGGCGCTACAAACTACACCCTGACACGCAAACACCCTCGCAGCGCACACCGCACACCCTCTATTTATATCCCTCGTCGGATACATCGCGCTCCTCGGCGTTGCGCTGGAACGTTTGCGCCTCTGCTGTTCGATCCTGCCCGTGCGGGGCATTTGGGACGCACACAACACACACAGCACACACAACACACATAACAAAAATAGTTCACTTCGTTGTGCCCTGGGCTGCGGAAAAAAATCCCCTCCCAAAAATACCGCCTCGTCCTTTCTCAATATGATAACAACATGTATTTTTTTCTCGGGTAACCAACCTGGTTTCGCCACATCTCCGAAGATGATGCGTTACGGTTTCACAAACCACAAATAAAAATATCCCAATCAGGCTTTGATACAAGCACAAACCAACAAATAAATACTACTCCGGAGTATATGTATTGTACTAGACTACGCTTTCTCAAGGCACGATGCGAAAAAGGCACACAAGTGAATTGATCCAATGTGCAAACTGAACTCACATGGCCACGGGTATTCACTCAACCACGGCATAGAGTTTACCCGTTCCCACAACTAACCACCTCGTGGCTACAAACTGCAGCGGTTGGGCTGCCTGCACCGCACGAGCCGCACGGTAATCGTGAGCACAGACCAACGCGCCTGCTGTCTGGAGTGCTGTCGGAGTGACTACCCGCGGACATGCAGTAAAAAAACGCGAGTAGGGGACAGGGATCAGGGTTCTGTGCGGTGAATTAAGGAAGAGAGCGCCGCGGCCGCCGAGAGGTGAGCGAGAGAGCTTCACAGAAGATCAGCGTCCTGAGCTGCCTGTTGCATGATCTGGAGGAGTATAAACCGCGTTGGTTCCGGGTGCTGTGAGGCAACACATCTTCACGGCTGCGGTGGGTGATCCGGCCCCAGAGGCAGATACGAAGCCGTGTACGTGGAAATCACACAGGGCCTTGAACATTAAATTTATTTCAAAACACATACTACACCCGGTTCGATGGAAACATAAGTATCGTTAGATTTTTATGTTTGTATATAAACGTTTATTACATTTATGACCAAACTAGTTTTTTTCTCGGCCTATTTCCGCCGCCTATATCTAATCCCGCATCAATCACAAGGAGCCAACGGCGTGTACCTCGACACGGATAGATGGCTGACCCACACAGCATCATCCGCCACCAACGGTCTCAGCTTCTAAGGTATACGTTGGTGTCGACTCTAAGGTTGCCCGGTGCCCATCACGTGCATTGATTTGGGCGGTATTTCCAACACCTCCATACGAGTGCCTAGAATCACCCATCTATTTGTCACCCATCTCTTTTTGTTGCTGTGTGTCGGTTGGCGAGCTACTAGAGCTTGCCTTCTGAACCACATAGAGCGTTGCCCGCCTAGGTGCCCTCTGAACCACGCACGGCGTTATCCGCCACTGTCTAGATCTGGATCTGCTTCTGGAACGCCAGTCGGTGCTAATGTGAGAACAACAACTGCTGTGTGAGAACAACAACTGCTGCTGTAGGTCTTGTTTGGTTGTCGGCTGCCAAGCCTGTGCGTTCATTTGGGCTATCCAGCAACCACGTAGTCTGTGTAGAATCTCTTGGGTCACATCCATCACAAAATGAAGGAAAAGGTACAACAGCGCCCATCGCTCCACACATCTTCTTCGACGGCTGTTTTTTACCACTGACGGTCATCCGTCAAAGACCCGTCACGTATCCATCAAGGACATGTTTCAGACTAAAAGTGTAATATCAACACTATGAACAGACCTTGATGGTACAAGCTAGACCGTCATATTTTTTCTTGCTCTCATCAACCGTCGACACCACACGACCTCGTGCACGTACGAGTATCTCTCAAGAATAATGAGAATCGGAATGGTCGCTGGATAAGCTACAGCAGTCAGTACAGCAGTACCTGGTAGATAGATGTTTTGTACGAAGGCAGACCAGTTTTATGCGAGAACTCACAGCAGCAGCAGAGCAGCTGTCGCTGTTGTGGTCGTATACCACGTACTACAGCTGCTGCAGTAGGAGTTCTTGTAAGTGTGTGTATCTCTCAACCGCTGCTCCACGCAGGGTGAAAACGCAGCACTGACACCCGTGGTGGCTGCGGGTGTATGATGTACAAGGGCTGTGCTCCGCGGGCGGCAGACGCCGCCCGCTACGCTCGCGCCAGGAATACAACACAACCAAATGTGAAAGAGACAGGAATAGAAGGTGCATGATTTCATGAAGCCCGCGACTTGATAATGCCAAGAGCTCTATGGGCAGAGCTGTTCACTCTGTGCTGTGTTGCGAGCTTGCTGGCGATGTCACGTTCAGATTGGCAGTACGGGCGAATACGACAAAAAAATACATTAATTTTATTATTCAGAACGGGTGTATGATAGCGCATCATCACCATCACCAGTTGCTTGTGGTAGAGCACCAACTACGAACGCAAGATGACATTGTAGTTGTATACCGTAATATTTTTACTTACATCTAATGGAACTAGCTATGGAGAACGGCAACAAAAGCGAAATCGTAATGCATCACCACGGCCTGCTATTGGTCGGACGCAGAATACGAATGCAAAACGTAGTCGTATAACGTAGACGCTTAACTTGCATCTATCATATTAAGGCTTATATTAAGCTATACGGCTTATGCGCGTGGGGCGTATAAATAGACACTACTTGCAGTATATGGAAAACGAACCCGACTACCCAGTACACATTGGACATGCACGTGACTCTACAACTTGCCATGAAGATTGTACTTGGGGCGCCCAACTTCTTGTTGTAATTATAGTAAACTCCGCAGGTGTCGCAGACACCGAAGAGCAAAGCCGAATGCCGCCTGTTGCGGATGTTGACTGTGCCCCCACAGTGCTTGTCAGAGCACGGGTACGTCTTTCTTACGCCCGCAACGCCGCCGACCACGGTCCAGCCTGCACCCCCACCCCCACCCCCACCACCGCCACCGCCACCGACAAAGCCTCCACCACCTCCCCCTCCTTGGCTTTGGTTGGTGGGCTTCGGCTTTTTAACAGGAGAGCTACGATAGATGCTTGAAGACAACATGCTGCTCGCTCTCCGAGTTGTAAAGTGATGGGGAAGCGCTACGGCGACAGGTGGCCAGCGCAGGGAGCTGAAAGTAGGTGCCTACTCGTAGAACACTAAAAAGCCGGCAGCCAACTTCAACATCTCACGAGTTTGCGCCGCAGATGCGTCGTAGAGTCGTAGATCATACGTTCGGTAAAAACGACACCTTAAAGGCGATCAAAAACGAAGGAATACCTGAAAGTCGTAGATCATACGTTGATAAAGTCACGGAATGAAGGAAATAAAAAGAGAAACGGGAAAAAAGGAAACGAAGAAAGCGAAGAAAGTAAGGAACGCGAAGAATGCCGGGAAGGTTCTCCGAGAGGGGGGTTTAGGCAGGCGTTTCTCAAGTGGGAGCGCTGAGAGCGAAGCAGGTCCCAATAACCAAGTGAATAAGGTTTAAAGAATTTTCGAGGACAAATAAATGTAATATTAATAGCTGTGACTCGGGAAAGGGAAGAGGGGGTTTCATAGTATATAGAACAAGCTACGAACCGTCATCGTTTTGCTCTGCGCCCCGTACTACCAGCATGCTTATGCTTCGGTGTGGGCTGTGGGTCAGAATGGGAGAGGCGGTATACTATTGCGCCAGGTACAGTATGCTATTTGGTACCAAGTAGGGCGCGAGGGACCAACCGGTTTGCTTCTCGTCGAGCCCAAACACACTGCTGTATCAAGGACAACATTGTTGTGGTAGACGCTATTAAAAGTGAGACTCTACGTAGCGGCCACGAGGTCAAACCGATTCTTCTGTGCGTATGAATATGATTCGACGCAATGCTTGAGCATATTATTTTGCACCAGGTGCCTGGTTTATAGCAAGCGGTACCCGCACACCGTTAGGAGCACGGACACTCTGTGCTGGATGTAGATGGGTGAAAATATCAGAATAATTTGAGGAACACACTTTTCGGTGGATTTCCCGATCTTGGAAATTGACAGAACCAGCATTAATCTCCACATGCAGTGTACACAGATCTTACGTTAGGCAAATTTTGTAGAGATCTAGATTCATATGGGCCCAGATTAACGAAGAGCACGGAAAATCGTGATTCGATTTTTTTTCTTCATTTCATAAAAAATACACGAAAAATTCAAAATGGCTTCTTGAGGCCATTTCTTACATAGTCGGATTCCGCCAGTCGAAAGCGGCCCTTTCCGACTGGACTTTTTTTCGACTGGATTTTTCTGGTCCCTCTTGTTCTCGTCAGTCGAGTCGATTTTGTAGTTTTTTTCGTTCTTCCTAGAGGCGGTTGATGTGAGGGAGTACTGCTGTCCTGCTGTATGGCAGTCGAATATCGGTTGGCAGCTCTGTCAGCTGTGCTTCGCGTGTTTTTCGCGAGCAACGCGTGCTTCGCGCGCCACGAACCTTCGTCCAAGCGCGTTGGAGGCGTTGGGCCTAGCTGAAAGCCGCCAAAGCTATGTCCGTGGCGTTGCACTCAGCCGAGAGCCGCCAAAGCTACAGCAGGCGTAGCCGTTGTTGGCAAAATGGCATCGAAAACGCGCGCTACTGCTGTCGTGTGATACACGCTGCTGTCGAGCGGAGCTAGGAGTGCGCCACGCTGACTTGCGGCGAGAAGCAACAGCAGTGATAGCAAAGGCAGCGTCGGCGCTGTTGTCTGATACTGCTGTGTGATACCTGGTATGGGCCTGTGGGCGTGTGGGTGTGTGCTTTGTGGTGGGATGAGCGATGCGATGGGTTCAAAAATCAGGGGTAAAAGTTTTTCGACTGAGTTTCTCGACTGGAGGATCCAATCGAAAAAGTCGAGTTTTTCGACTGGATCTGTTGATTGTTGATTGTCCTCATGAACATGACGGTTATGATCCATCTTATGTGGTGGAAAAAACGAGTTTAGAAGGAGATAACTCGAGTCGCATGTGTTGTTCAACATTTTTAGTCTACTTCCTCACAATGGCGTCGCAGACGGGATGTGAGATTATGAACAGTGAGGTCGCTGGTTCGATTCTCACCGTCTTTCCCAGAAAAGAGAAAAAAAGAAGGATTTTCTCACGTTCAAGAACCTGTAAAACTCAACCATATAAAAAACAACGATGAGAGCAATGTATAGGATCATTGCAAGTCACTCCAATACCGAAAAAGTCACATTGATCAATTTGGATACTGGGTACCTCATCGGGATTTCTGACATAATCTGGGAAATATGTCACGTTTAATGGGGGAGAATGTGGTGGAAAAAACGAGTTTAGAAGCAAATAACTCGAGTAGCATGTGTTGTTCAACATTTTTAGTCTACTTCCTCGAGCTGTCACTCGTAGTTTTGCTTCATATGAGACCGAGTCAGGCTCGACGGCTGGATAGTATAACAGTTCTGTGTCACCGTCTGGAGTCATCATCACGCCTTCCCGGGCCAGCTACGTGGACACCTTTAGACTTCTATCCACAGGATCCGCCAGTCGGAATTCTCAGTCGAAAAAAGTCGAGTCGAAAAAGCCCTAGCCCTTTTTCGACTGGTAATAAAGCCCGATTTGGGCATCAGTCGAAAACGGCCGTTTTCGACCCGTTTTCGACGGGCATCAGTCGAAAACGGCCGTTTTCGACTGACAAACCCGACTGTTGTATAAGAAATGGCCTTGTTATCAAGGACCGGCGTAGTGCGTTCTAGAAAGTAAAAAAATTAAAAAAACGCAAAAGGGTCAACGAACACCCGTGGGCAACGACCGAGGCGAGCGATGGCTCGCGTCCTCCCCGGAGCGCCGCGGCTAGCAGCAGATTGTTTCGGCCGGCAGCGGCTTGGAGGCTGTGGCTCTAGGCGTCTCTTGGATGGGCTGGCGCGACCCCGCCGCCCGACACGGGCAGCAGCGACGGGGATACAGCGGTCGAACTTCTGAGAAAAGTCATCATGTGGTAGTTGGTCGTGTTGTCCGGTCGCCCCGGTGGCGTATCAGGTTATCTTCGAGCCTGGTAAAGGTCAGTTTCGTGAGTTCGGGCCCCGCCGATTGCGTACTCGTATTTGTTCGTTGGAACTTTTTCTTGTGCTCAAATTAACTTGCGGAAAGCGCGAGAGAGAGCGTGGGTTAACAACATTCGATGAAAAATCGACGAGCAGTGAGAGTGCTGAACCCTATGCGCGATAAAAATTGAAGGCAAGGACCGGGGAGGAGAAGGGACGACACCTGTGACCACGGCTTGTTTAGAAGCTGGAAAGTAGAAATGTGCGAAAAAAACAAAAAAAAAAGTTGGTCGTGTAACTTTCGAGGTGCAGGGCGACGAAAAACTGGGTTTGCGGCGGTCTCGAATGTTTTCAAAGCGTTGCAGGCGGTCTACGCTGTGCTAAGGACCTTCGGAGGCCGCGCTGCGCTGCTCCGGTGGCCATACCTCTCGCAATGGTGGCTTCTCGCCTCTCAATCAGCCGACGACATGGCATCAATTCGCGTGGCCGGCTTCGGGTACACAGAACAATCCATGTCTAGGTGGGCGCTCTCCCCAAATTGAATTTCGATTTTCGACTAAGGGCCCGAATTCACGAGTAAGTTGCCAAATTGACATTCGATCTTTTTTCTAGAATTTAATTCAATTTGCATCTGATTGGTCAAAAAATGAATCACCAAGCAGGCATTGTCAGAATTATTACGAAAAATCAAATTCAACAAAGAAGTAAAAAAAACTTTCTCGGTCGAGTTTAGTCGAAAATCGAAATTCAATTTGGGGAGTTCGTCCACCTAAACATGGCTTGTTCTGTGTACGCGAAGCCGGCCACGCGAATTGGTGCCATGTCGTCGGCTGATTGAGAGGCGAGAAGCCACCATTGCGAGAGGTATGGCCACCGGAGCAGCGCAGCGCGGCCTCCGAAGGTCCTTAGCACAGCGTAGACCGCCTGCAACGCTTTGAAAACATTCGAGACCGCCGCAAACCAAGTTTTTCGTCGCCCTGCACATCGAAAGTTGCATGACCAACTACCACCTGACGACTTCGCTCAGAAATTCGACCGCTATACCCCCGTCTCTGCTGCCCGTGTCGGGCGGCGGGGTCGCGCCAGCCCATCCAAGAGACGCCTAAAGCCATAGCCTCCAAGCCGCTGCCGGCCGAAACAATCTGCCGCTAGCCGCGGCCCTCCGGGGAGGACGCGAGCTATCGCTCGCCTCGGTCGTTGCCCACGGGTGTTCGTTAACCCTTTTGCGTTTTTTATTCTAGAACGCACTACGCCGTTCCTTGATAAGAAGCAGAGTTGTTTTTTTCGTTTTTTTTTTTCATGAGATCAAGAAACAATAATTGAATTTGGATTTTCCGTGGTCTTCGTTAATCTGGGCCCTTACATCGGGGTACCATAAACAGCGGCCTTATGATAGCAGTTGATTACTATATCAATAGTGCCAGGTACTCGACAGCTATGCATACGAGCTGTGAGGTGTCTTTTTTTACCTTTTGCGCTTAACATGCGCGGTGGCCCTATAAATCGAACAGATACGTCATTCATAGACAATTCTGACGGATACAAGGGTAGACGGTTGGATAAAGAAATAAGTCCTGGGTCGTGACAGTACGCTCGTATAAATTAATGGGGATTTTTTTATATGCACAAATTGACTTGCGGAAAGCGCGAGAACGTTAGTTAGCAACACTCGATGAAAAATCGACGAACAGTGGGATTGCTGTGTTGGTTTATGCCTGTGCACAAGTCTGAAGTATGATGTGTATGACTGCATATAATATACGGAGATTGTAGAGTAGAACTATTGATATGATTGGCGGTCCCAATCTTCGATATATTCGAGTTGAGCCCCCCTTGGCTCAGTACACTGTTAGTTGTCTTCGGGTGTGCATGTTCAGAGTTGCCTTCCTTTCTTCGACGGAGAGAACGATAATCTATACCTGTTTTACGACTGCTTCCAAGGGCCCACCGACGGCTTCCACCTTGACATGATCCACCACATGATGACCTAGGCAACCCCGTGTACGAGATAATCCATTACGCTAGCGGGGTGACGTTACCAGAGATCGTGCTGCGAGGAAGCCCAGCAGGTTAGCAGGATGGACTTCACTCTTTTGCCCGATATGACAACTGCCAAAACCAAGCCGTACAGATATACGTAGAGAGCCAAGTGATACAGCGGCTAGCCGCTACCCGGCGCACTCAGGCAGCCAACGCAACCCAAACGCGAGCAGACGAGGAGAGGAGGCGAACGCAACCCGAGGAACGAGATTCCCGAGGCAGCGACGACCTACCCACCGATCACCTTGAAGAGGAATTGACGAGAATCTTCAATGAGATACAAGCGCAGCAGGCGGAAAAGCAACAGTAATCCGAGGCAGCTCCTACACAGGCACAGGCAGGCAATGTTGTTTTTAGTCAGACTAGTATTCGGGTGCTTGCAGTTGAGGACCCACCGCAGAAGGTGTTGATCTTTACTAACCAGGAGAATGCTCTTTTTGGGCAACAGCCTTGCCTAGAGGGGGGAGAGTCGCCCACACCGATCAAGGTTGGGCGACCGGGGGTCGATCGGGTGGTGTGAAAGAGTCGTGGTGCCGGGAAGGTGTGAGGGAAGGGACGCAGGGGTATCAGCTTCTCTTGGAAGATAATCCATTACGCTAGCGGGGTGACGTTACCAGATATCGTGCTGCGAGGAAGCCCAACAGGTCAGCAAGATGAACTTCACTCTTTTGCCCGGTATGACAACTGCCAACACCAAGCCGTATAGATATACGTAGAGAGCCAAGTGATACAGCGGCTAGCCGCTGCCCGGCGCACTCAAGCAGCCAATGCAACCCAAACGCAAGCAGACGAGGAGAGGAGGCGAACGCAACCCGAGGAACGAGATTCCCGAGGCAGCGACGATATGAGAAGCTCGAGGAGACAGGAAAGGAGGAGTGAGAGCATGGGGGTGGGGTGAGGCTCACAGATTTCGCTTCCACCCAGCATTGCTGCTGTGCTCTCTGCTCCTGGACCTTTACCCGTGGAACGTACAAGGAACGTTCTCCTAGATGTTCTATATTCCCATGAACGCTTAACGCGCTTACTTCTATCTATCTTGTCCAGGGGAGGAACGCTCCGTTACCGAGGACGCTCTTGTGGTATAAGCTAGCTAGATTCTACGGGTTATCTTGTCCACTAAGAATATTTCCGTTTAAGAGAATCTTGTAGTAGATAAACCATGACTCTTCGGGCTATCTTACCGAATCTATTGCCAGCTATAATGACACTCTATTTCATTCGCCCACCCTGAACAGTCGTATATGCAGACCTCAAGACGGTCGAAGGGTGACGACAAAGTTCATCCTAAAAGACCGGGAAAGAGGGTCGAAGATGCGGCTTTCCGAAACAAAGACATGAGGCTATAGATTGTCCTGCCGACGACGCCAATTGTGAAAGAGTCGTGGCGCCGGGAAGGTGTGAGGAAAGGGATGCAGGGGTATCAGCTTCGCTCGGAGACAGCACCGGTTCTTCTTTGTAGATTTCTTGTTATTGACGTTGAGCTATGAGAAGCTTGAGGAGACAGGAAAGGAGGAGTGAGAGCATGGGGGTGGGGTGAGGCTCACAGATTTCGCTTCCACCCAGCATTGCTGCCGTGCTCTCTGCTTTTGGACCTTCACCCATGGAATGTACAAGGAACGTTCTCCTAGATGTTCTATATTCCCATGAACGCTTAACGCGCTTACTTCTATCTATCTTGTCCAGGGGAGGAACGCTCCATTACCGAGAACGCTCTTGTGGTATAAGCTAGCTAGATTCTACGGGTTATCTTGTCCACTAAGAATATTCCGTTTAAGAGAATCTTGTGGTAGATAGACCATGACTCTTCGGGCTATCTTACCGAATCTATTGCCAGCTATAATGACACGCTATGTCATTAGCCCACCCTGAATAGTCATATATGCAGACCTCAAGACGGTCGAAGGGTGACGACAAAGTTCATCCTGAAAGACCGGGAAAGAGGGTCGAAGATGCGGCTTTCCGAAACAAAGACATGAGGCTATAGATTGTCCTGCCGACGACGCCAATTGTGAAAGAGTCGTGGCGCCGGGAAGGTGTGAGGGAAGGGACGCAGGGGTACCAGCTTCGCTTGGAGACAGCACCGGTTCTTCTTTGTAGATTTCTTGTTATTGGCGTTGAGCTATGAGAAGCTCGAGGAGACAGGAAAGGAGGAGTGGGAGCATGGGGGTGGGGTGAGGCTCACAGAGTTCGCTTCCCCTCAGCATTGCTGCTGTGCTCTCTTCTGGACCTTTACCCATGGAACGTACAAGGAACGTTCTCCTAGATGTTCTATATTCCCATGAACGCTTAACGCGCTTGCTTCTATCTATTTTGTCGGGAGGAGGAACGCTCCATTACCGAGAACGCTCTTGTTGTATAAGCTAGCTAGATTCTACGGGTTATCTTGTCCGCTAAGAATATTCCGTTTAAGAGAATCTTGTGGTAGATAGACCATGACTCTTCGGGCTATCTTACCGAATCTATTGCCAGCTATACTGACACTCTATAACAGTGGACTTTGAAGCAGAGTTGGCGTACAATATGGCTGGAAAGAACTGGTGCTTGATGGTTTTGGAGTTGAGGTGGACTTGGTTTCTCCGTCGGTTTTTGTTTGAGCAAGATGCAAAACAAAGAGGGGACTCAAGATCGATCGCGAGGTTTCTCCATTGATTGCATGGGGAAAATGCTATTCGAAGGGAGGGGATCAGAGCGGTAGTGAGGAGGATAGGAATGACTGGAAGCGAGAAGGCGCTGATACGGAGTGTCCTTCTTGACGGCTCATGGATCTGGGGTGTGAGTCAGCTTACCGACGTCCCACTCGGCCGCGGCGAACACGTGTACGCAAAAAGAGGTGGCCTACGGGGCCGTATTATTTACCGTCGTGTATGATATGAGTTGGCACTTTGGTTCATTTTCAACCAACCTTTTCCCTCAGTTCCAAAGAGAAAAGGAAAATGGTCACTGCCGAAAACATGAATTTTGATCTTGGTCTTACGAAAAGATGACGGTATTAGTTGGTGTGATAGCGTTTTATGGTTACCTGGTATGAGTATGTTTGTGGTAGACCAGGAACAGTTAACATACACGTATCTTGTGCTTAATATTTTTGTTGCAAAAACGAGAGGTGATGGACAGGGCGATTGAGTTTTTACCTCAAAACTGGAATTTCAACCCTGCCTGATATTATGCCTGCAATAGTATAGTACCTGATGAGTGAAGTTGTTATTTATTAACGTATTCATACTGGGCAATAGAGGATGATACGGTAGGAGAAATCCGCTCGAGAAAGGTCTCATACTCGACGAGTTCAAGATTCTGAACCCGAGGGCGACTGGCCTGTTACGCGAAAAATTCAATTTGAGAAAGGATATCTTTGCTTTGAACAGGTAGAGTAGGTAGGTACGATCAATGCTGGCTTCCGGAGTTGAAGAAGCACATGTCTTAATCAAATTGTCCTGTAATGCCAACGCGTGTTGAGAGCTTGGTATGGACTAATAAACCAGGGCGGAACTGGTCGGACAGAATGTGGCTTGACTCCGGAGTGGAGGAGTTATACCTTCGTTGGTTTTTTGGATAATGGAATGATATTTGAAGGCGATGCTCTGTTTTTGAATTCGAGGACTCTTATTTTGTCTTTGCATTAATCTAGGCTGGATTGAGCATTTTCGTGACAGTTGTCACGAGCAGGAGGGATGTAGGATTTACTATTGTGCTCGTATCAATGTCCGACAATCGAAGTCGTGTCTGCGTTGATACTAATAAGTATGCTATTTTTCATTTTGTCTGGGGCATATTGAAAACAAGAGTATCTACCACCAGAAGTTTTCTTGGTCAAAGATGTGGAAGTATATTAACTTGGGAGAACAATATTGGTTGTTATTGAGCATTGGACGGCGAAGTTTGATACCTGGTACCTGGTATTTTTTATCTTGATTTCAGAATCAAATTTTGCTTGGTCAAAGGCTTGGGAGTATGACAATTTGAGGTTAAATATTGGTGGTTTCGGAGTTATATTAGGCTTGATTTATTAAACCACAATCGAGAGTTTTTCTTTCTGGTCTTAAACACGTATTAACCCTACTGCACTCTTGATCGCCCATATTCTTATCAGCGATTTCCGTTACGATTGCTGCGGTTTAATTCCGCTAGCTACGGCGTCGGGCATCGATATTCGGGTTTTTGGAGCAGAGGCAGTATTGTTTTGAAATTGGCATTGAATATTTGAGGCATGTACTTTTTCGAATATGCAAGGTTTTGGATGGTGCGCTTTGGTTGAACGTTTTCATGACGTGCACACAGGCAGGGGGGATGTTGGTTTATGCCTGTGCACAAGTCTGAAGTATGATGTGTATGACTGCATAGAATATACGGAGATGGTAGAGTAGAACTATTGATATGATTGGCGGTCCCAATCTTCGATATTTTCGAGTTGAGCCCCCCTTGGCTCAGTACACTGTTAGTTGTCTTCGGGTGTGCATATTCAGAGTGGCCTTCCTTTCTCCAGCGGAGAGAACGATAATCTATACTTGTTTTACGACTGCTTCCGAGGGCCCATCGACGGCTCCCACCTTGACATGATCCACCACATGATGACCTAGGCAACCCCGTGTACGAGGTACTCCAATATGCTGGACCCCATGCGCGATAAAAATTGAAGGCAAGAAAACCGGGGGGAGAATGGACGACACCTGTGACCAGGGCTTGTCCAAAAGCTGGAAAGTAGAAGTGTGCAAGCAAAAAATAATACTCCGGAGTATAATAAAACGTACGCTACTGCTGTATATCGGCTAAAATACACAGGGTAGTGGTTCTTGGGGAGGTGGCAACAGCTAATCCTAACCCTAACTCGACCCCGGACGTTATGGAGTGACCTGTGCTTGGACATTGTGGCTTGTACAGTACGGCCGTCGTGGGTGCTGTTGCTTTTACCGTTGTGGATGTTGTGCTTTGGCATCGTTGACGGCAATACGCACCGCCCAAAGAACTTTTCACGTCTAAAATCCATGGAGATGTGCTGGAGAACAAATGTATTCAATCAATGACGGATGGTGTGTGCTCCCCCCTCACAATCGGCGGTTGGCTGTTTTTTTTTTTTTTTTTTTCTTCACACTTTCACTTTCCAGCTTCTTCTGGACAAGCCGTGGTCACAGGTGTCGTCCCTTCTCGCCGCCGGTCCTTGCCTTCAATTTTTATCGCGCATAGGGTTCAGCAATCCCACTGCTCGTCGATTTTTCATCGAATGTTGCTAACTCACGCTCTCGCGCTTTCCGCAAGTCAATTTGTGCACAAGAAAAAGTCCCAACAAATATATACGAGTATGCACTCGGCGGGGCTCGAACTCACGAAACTGACCTCTACCAGGCTCGAAGATAACCTGATACGCCATCGGGGCGACCGGATGGCTGGTTATGCTCTCATGATGATGTGGGTCACGTCTAACAAATAAGTTTTTGGTTGTTTCGCGTTGTTGCTCTGCTTATTGCTGCTTGCACCCTCTTGATTGACGAGTCCTGGCCTAGGTAGCGAGCGACGGGAGTAGGGTTCGTCGTATACTCTGCGAGCCCTTTCGTCGAGCTCCTTAGACTCGTACGAAGACCTCTCTTTCAGACTCGCAGCTCCAACTTCGCTCACGAGTTAATTGAGATGCTACGCAATTCTTACGTCGTACCATACATTATTCCTCGTGATATCCCGCACGGAAGGTCCTTCGAGACCTCATCCAGACCATTTACACGACTATTTATTGTCCGGGAAGATCGTCATTGTATGTTCCAGTTTGCATGAAACGGCTTACAGGCAGTCGTATACAAGTACAACAGGTCCGCACTTTGTACTGCTGTGAGCAGCGCTAGAGCACCTGCACCACCCACACTTTGATGTGTTTATACCTTGTGTTCTGCTTCGTATTACAATGACACCAAGCACTACTACGGTCATAGGACTCGTACGTACGAGCCACGAGTAATACCGTACATACCTGCATACTTGGCAAGCAAGCAATCTTTCGAAGCGTAGTCTAACCCATGCCCGGTTGCCCTTACCCTGCCATCTAAAATAGGTGCCGCCCGCTAAAACGAGAGAGCAAGCCTTAAGCTACTACGAAGTATTAGAAGATATAGCAGGGAGTATACTTCAACCAGAAGAGGTCCGAGGTCGACCAAACCATCAGGAATCAGCAGCAGTTAGCTTCCATACGGGACACCATCATCGCCGCTTGGGGGCAGGGTCTGTACGCGACGGAGGAAGAGGGAAGGGAGAAGGAGGAAGAGGAAGAGGAGAAGGAGGGGGGCAAGGAGGAAGAGGGGTAGGAGGAGGACGAGGACGAGGAGAACTAAAAAGAGGAGGGGGGGGCGATAAAGACTAGGAGAAGAAGGAGCAGGGAGAGGAGGAAGAGGAGGAGGAGGTCGTATCCATCACACTTTAGGAATAGGTGCCTCAGCCATCAGCAATATGACAACAAAGGGAGAGCGAGCAAGACGTGTGCTTCGTCGAGTGCTGCCAGCGTCCTTCTCGGTGCTAGGCCTAGCTGGATTATTTTGGGTGATAGGGACATTATTGTGGGGGCGAAGGAGATATCGAATACGGCCGACAGATGATCCCGTTTTTGGGGGTCTCCAAGGCAAGGGGCCTGCTACCGCCGAAAGCAATCGCTGTGCGGGCCTAGACATGTCCTTATTCGACAAGGGTATGATCTGCGGATGGCCTTTATCCTACCCATGTTTCCAGCATTCTCGGTGTACACCTAAGGCCCAGGGAGACGGGGCGGGGGCGTGGGCGAGGGAGGGCGAGAAGGAAGGGGCAGGGGAGGGAGGGGGGGAGGGTAGCAATGGGGTCGGTATGTATGTATACGACTCGGAGTGCTCGCTTGCAGACAGCGAGATGTTGTCAGTGGATGGGTTAGACCAGGATGGAGAAAAGTTGGGACGTCACGAGTCGGCGTGGATTTGGCGGAAGGCGTTGAAAGATGCAGGCCTCTTGGCGGCTACTTATGAAACGGCCTGTGTCTTTATTCACGTGAATCAGGTAGGGGTGGAGCCGTGCGCTGCCGAAGCGCCGCTTTGGAACGGGGGCGCAAACCACGTCATGGTTGATCTCAGCGACCAGAGCAGGCGAGTGTTTGGGTTCAACTTCTTGTTTCTCGCTGTTGGATAGCTTTAACTTTCAGACGCATGCTTCGGTCGGGGTGGCACTTTCTTTTGCCATTCTTGTTTGTGAATGACGGGCCTCCTTGATCCTTTTAGCTCCGCAGTTTCCCAACATCGGAGACAAAGCTTTTGGAGTAGTTAGACTAGGATCATCTTAGGAGCTGGAAAAGGGTTAACCCAAAACCGTCGGAACGTTATATTCTTGTCTTTCGGGGAAGCGTTCGCCTTACACCAGGCTGGGCCACGGGATTGATGACTCATCGGGTTGTGTTTTGTCTTTTTTTAGTTTCTCAGTTTCGGTGTTTGAGTGGGTTACAGAGCTCTTCGAGCGAGGAGCATCGGAAGATAATTGTTACACGTCTACCATAGCGTACGTGCTTAGAACTACTCCAGTGGTCACCCTTCTGTAAGTCAGTTCCTGGGGTCTGCTGTTGTAGGATGACATTATTTCTCTTTTCCTTTCCTTGCTTCCGCTTCTTGTTGTCTTGTCTTTTCTTGCTTTTCTTGTCTTTTTGTCTTTTCTTTCCTTTTTCTTTTTTTCGCTTTCTTGCCTTTTCTTCCCTTTATCTTCTTTTTTTTTTCTTTGTTTTTTTTTCCAACTGACTTGCGTTTGTCGTGCGTAGGCGTAGTTGATAGGTACTACACGCAATATATACGAGGTAGTATTTCTTGGGTGGCAAGCGGTATATTGGTCGTTTTTTTCCAGGCGCAAGTAGTTAGGCGTATGTACCAGTATGGACCTGGCACATCGTAGGCTGACTCCCGATTTCACTTTTATATGTTTCTGATGGAGGCATGAATTGCGTCAGCTGTGATATATTCGTGTGCCACCTTAGTTTTTGTTTCTGTTTTTTCCCTGGGGTATTCCTCAGCTCCAGAGTGACTGGAGCCTTTCCTGTGACCACGGACTTGATTATGCGAGTTGATGTAAGAACAACAATCTTCAAACGTTTCCCAGCGGCGGAAGAAACGGGTACTATGGCTGAATTGCTCTGTACGTTGTTGTCTGTTGTGTCGGGTGTTTTTCTTCCAGTAGACCTTGCGAGTTATTGTTCGACATGCCGAAATGAGAGGTAATTTCAACCCTCTAGATTACATCCTCTGTCTGCTTTTCTTCCGCTTCTTTTTATTTTTGTTGTTGTTGTTGTTGTTGTTGTTGTTGTTGTTGTTGTTGTTGTTGTTGTTGTTGTTGTTGTTGTTGTTTCTGTCGACCGTCAACGCCGGCGATCGCAGAGTTAGCCGTCTCGCTGTGGTGGTCGATATCTCCGCGGTTCGAAGCGGCCAGCGCGTTCTTTTTTATGACCGGATACGACATCGCCGTGTTGCGTCTTGTTCTGCATCACCTCTACGAAATACTGTTATTCTCCTGTTGTTACTCCTGACCTCTGTATTATTTTCGTACATTGTCGTTTGTTTTTTGTGTCGCTTGTATCTTTTGCGGGCAATCACACAGAGACAAACGCCTCGCTGTGGCTGACAGCTTCGCGATGGAAGCGGCCTGCAACATGCACACGTGCTTCTACAGGACCGGGTACGACATCGCCCTGCCGCTCGCACCGCGAAAGGTGTTCGACTACCTGACAGGCATCGCTCCATTAGACAGAGAACACTTCCTCACGTTCAAGGTGCGCCCCTTCTGTTTAGAACCACCACTTTCTTTGCTATTTTTCTCTTCCCGCCACGAAGTCGTCGTAGCAAGTTGTTGTTTGGCTGAAACCGGCAGTCGCGGATATGTAGGCGAGGTTAAAATATCGATTCAGGGTGGTATTCAGGAACCATGTCCGGGTTTCAGACCGTTTTGGTTCGGTTAAGAAGGTGTGCTCCACCACCTGGCAGGCGTCTCACCATTGGAAGGGCAAACTAAATACTTACGCACGTTCAAGGTGCGCGCCGCCCTGTCAAGCTTCCCATTTATGCTGCGGTATGGTAGGGTGCACGGGCTCTTGCGGGGCTTCCTCGCTTTGAGGAGGTCATCGTTGGTTTTCAGAGTATATGACAGTAGTAGTGCAACTCGATGCACAATCCCACGGCCTTGGTATGCACTTCTCGTGTGGCGCTTAACATCGAAAAATACGATTTGATAATCCAACGACGTGGGGTGTTTGTAAAAATCAAAAATGACATTTCACCGATATTGTGTACTTCCTCGGTTGGGATGTCCCCACCAGTCAGCCACACCGTGCCCCTATCGTATCATTCCATGTTCAGCAGTGGAGGCCCGTTGTTCAAAGACGCCTACTTGGTGTCCAGCCTCAAAAATTTTTTTTGGGCGCCCTAACGAGCTGCTTTTAAAAATAAATCCGGTTGCTGTACTTTTCCGGCTCAAATGCGACCCTTATCAGCATGATCTCCTGTCGCTTAGTACCGCGTATGCCCAACGCTCCGGAGCGACCGAATTTCTCGTCTTGGGTAGGCGTTGACCGTGGCAGTTTCTTGCATTACCTTTTCTTATCTTGTTTCCCAGCTTGGTCTGCCTTTCTCACACCCGATTTCTTATGTCTGTTTGCGAGCAATATTAGCCTTTGCGAGCAATCTTAGCCTTTGCGGGAAATCTTAGCCTTTGCGGGCAATCTTAGCCTTTGCGAGCAATCTTAGCCTTTGCGGGCAATCTTGACATTTTTTTTCATATTATTATTTTGGATGCGGGGCCGCGGCCGCCAATTTAGCTTCAGGGATAAACGCGGCGGAATTGCGCCTACGATTGTGGCGACGAACTCCTGTACCTGACATTTGTGCTGGATAACTCTTACGGCGGAAAAAAGAAGTTTATACCGTGCAAGGCCCTGCTGTTGTCGCAGGGGAGGGTACACCTCAACCCCAAGAGGTACGAAGAAAGGGCCAGCCTTCGACCTTTTCACGAAGAACAAAAACACAGCAACCACAATGAAACACATTTATCTCCTCGAAGCAAACCATGAATACTGACAGCAGTGGTCCTCCGTGTCTAGTGCCGGCTGAGTAGTGCCGACTGCCCGCTATAATGCCTGTCTGTGAAGACGCTTGGTAGAGATGGGAGCAGCAGGCGGTAGGTAGCGCCGGTTGCTGCTATAATAATAGTGCCAGTCTTTCCGACTCACACATACATACTGGCACCATAGGTAGAAAGGCCCCTGCAATATCGTGCAAACTTTGACAAATTGTAATGAGTCAAGAACGAGGGAACGAAGCGCCTGAGGCCGGTTTTTGCCTTGCGAGGCAAAAAAAAAGAGAATTTTCATAGCCGGGTGCGTCTAGTGATTCCGTCATTGAATGTGTCTGTCTGTCTGTCTGTCTGTCTGTATGCTGTGTACACTGCGTGTACTGTTTGTTTGTTTGGCAGCGAGCATCAATGTATCTTTTGATTTTTGGGAGCTGCGCGATGTTCCGATTTCCGCAAACCCGGCTTCTGCAAGAAGAAGCGTGAGAGCAAAGGAGGGCTAACTGGTTAATTTAAGCTTGTTTCGTTTCATGCTTCTCGAGTCGCCCACAGTTGTTGCCGTGCTGCTAGGTGGTGTATTGGGGGGGGGGGTTAGTTCGGCTGGTGGTGTGCATTCTTTTTGCATTTGGCGGGAGTTTTTTTTTTCGTGTATATTTTTTTTCTTTGAGCTGGACACCAAACAGGCACTCTTACCTCATTTGCCACTCTAGTATTAACTACTCAAGGGTTATTGTCATGGAAACTGTGACGGTTCCACACGAAAGCTTATTCTTCAGCCATCTCGGGTGAGAGTATGCAGCGAGTAGCGAAGGCTCACCGTGTGTTACCATCCTGTAAAGTTAAATGTCACGAGGGGACACGACGCTTGATCATCATCCAGACTCTTGACTAGGGCAGCTAAACAATATCGTGCAAACAAACGCTGACTGCGGTGGCTGCATATCTGCCTAAGCTCTGATGCTATCGCAGGGAAGCTTATACCTGACTCACCGACTCGCTTCGGGTCCGAGGAAAAAAGAGTCAGCCTTCGACCCCGTCACGACGAAAAAAGAAAACGTGATCATGGACCGAAGTCGCCCTTCCTTGCTGAAATTTTTCCTGTTCGCAACCTGTCAACTTTCAAGGGAGACATGCATGTTGAGGTAGTGACCTGCGCTCTAGGTAGAGGTATACCATTTTTTGGCTGAAATATTTTCCGACAGACGGGGGGCTCCTTAATAACCCAAAATTGTCAAAAAAAAAACGGTTTTTTTTTTTTTCTTGCAACGTTGTTCGACGCGTGCTGCTATTAGAGGTACGTATAGCACTTTTTTTTTTGGTTGAATCGTTTTTTTTTCTGAATGGCGGAGCTGCTTAATAACCTCAAAATCGTCCGATACTTGGAAAAAAAAAACTACCACTGTGGCTACCACTGTGGTTGGAATAATTTTCGTTGTACACCTACGATAGGCCATGGGATTTTCCACTATTCTTGTGGTGCTTCTAGTTTTCCCCAAATCACTGTTTTTCGGGAGTCGCCTCAAGATTGCTCCTTCCTTGCGTGAGAAACCGAAAAAAACATAGAAAATGATGCGCCTCTCCACCGTAGCGTGCGTCTTCCGTCTATACCTACCTACTGCTGTAGGACATGGCATTGTTCATGCGGTAGCACTACTACTGTTTTTTATCTACTGCAAATCGTGTTTAGGTGTATAGACTAGATTTGTATAGAGGTGTATATTATAGTGTTTTTTATGGAGCTCCAGCGGGTAGTAGCCTAAAACAAAATGTGCTAGAGTACTGTACACACAGCATGTCTTCCGTAACATGGGGGCTATTAAGTGTGTTATTGAAAAACAGCGCGCCGCCGCTGGAGTATCGATCACGCAGCTTTCGAAGATGAATACCGAAACAAAAAAATCTTAATATAGCGTGCCATTAAGTAATTTATTTCGGAAGAAGAGTCGTTATGTGTTTGGACGCCAGAAAACGTTGGCTTCAGTTGTATACGACAAGTTCATCATTGCCATGTATGTGCGAAAGTCGGAAAAAAAAGTCAAATGTCGAGACGTTCAGTTCATCGACTCCCACGTGACGTACTTCGAAACCGTTTTATAAGGCGGAGTGCTTTAGTGGTTGTGATTATCGTTATTGTCGTTACCCTGCCGTCAGACCGAAAAATTCCGAACCAGAAACAGTCGGCCGACGGTTTACAAGACCCACCGGCCCGAGCTTCTAGCTTACCATTCCATGTACTCTGTGGTTACGATAGAACGAAGGCGGAAGAGAGTGCACACACGTTTTTTTAAACATCTGTATACTCGGACGTTGTGCGGTATCATTTTTTCAGGTGGTTGAAATACTAACATTACGCAACACTCTCACGATTATCGCAGGGAACATTATACCTGAAACACCATGGATCCGAAGAAAGGGTCAGCCTTCTACCTCTCCACGACGAAGCCAACGGAATAATCACAGCGTTAAGCTGCTTCGAATTGCACGGAGACCACCTGCTCGAAGAAAACATCGAATACTGCAAGAGCCTCAAGCAACGGTACGACAATTTCGACTACAACGACCTCATGAACACAACGTTTGGGTTGGTCCCCGGTGGCCGCTCGCCGGGCACCTACCGGCTCGCTGAGGTTATGAGCGCGGGGGCGATACCGGTGTTCGTGGCGCGAGACATTATTGAGCCGTTTCGAGAGCAGTACGATTGGCCCTCGTTTTCGTTTGCTTTTGCGCCGACGGATGTATTGCCTTCGCTGGTTGAGACACTGCGAGCGGTCTCTCCAGAGCAGCTTGCGGAAATGCAGGTGAGGCGGCGGACGGGGGGGGGCGAGAGGGGGCAAGGGGATGCAAGACTTTTTTTTCTTTTTTTTTGTCTTCTTTTCGAGCGGGGATATAACAAGGGACAGAGGAAGGGATGGGAAGAGATGGAGAGTCGTAAAGGAGGGGGAAAGGAGGGAGGGACAGAAAGACAGAGTAAGGGAGAGAGGGACGAAGGAACGGGGGGAGGGAGGGAGCGGGGGGGGGGGGGGTGGCGGCAGCAGTTCGATTGGCTCTCGTTTCGTCTTGGATTGCGATGACCAATGTGTTGTCTTCCTTAGCGGAGACGTCAAGAGTGGTGTCTCCGGAGCAGCTGGCAGGTACGAGGTCCCTAAAGTCGCGGGATGCCAACTATTGGGGTTGGAGGTTGGCGAGCCTAGACAAGAAAACGCTCGGAAGGTGGTTGTATGTACCCGTTCGGCCAACACCCAGCAAAGCGGACGACCGGCTTCGGGCCTGCGATACAGCGGTGGAACACGCACTTCGTTTCAACCCTTTTACACACGCTTGAGTCCACTCGCCAGGTGTACCAGTATAGGTACGTCTTGAGCACCGACAACGACAACTCCCGGCCCTACCGCTCCCCGGCTTGTTTGTCGTTCGTGCACGGTCAGCGCAAATCACTGGAGGCTTACTGGGAAATCTTCGGTGGAACAGTGCGAGATTACGTCCCGATCGCTCGAAGAATGGTGGAGGTGCTTCGACTGCGAATAGGTCACAGGGGATAATCTAGCTTGCGGGAAAAGGCGGACAAGCAGACAGGAGGGGTGTTGTTGCATTTTTTTCGGCTTTATTGTGCGAAGTATCATGTGACTACCCGCAAATCACGAAGAGCTTGTGCTGAGAAATACTCGGCGACTATGATGAAAGGTTTCGCCCCAATCGCGCAAAGAATGGCGGGAGGTACTTCAACGGCGAATTCTCGACAGGGGGTAGTCTAGCGCCAGCGAAAAAAGACGCGTGCTACGATAGAGGTATCACCTTTTTTGCCAATTTTGTTTCTGAACGACGGGGCTCCTTAACCGAAATTTGTCGGACAGGGGGTAGTCTAGCGCCAGCGAAAAAAGACGCGTGCTACGATAGAGGTATCACTTTTTTTTGCCAATTTTGTTTCTGAACGACGGGGCTCCTTACTTGACCGGAATTTGTCGGAAAGATACCTTTTTTTTCGGCATGATTATCGTTGTGTACTTGAGCCATGGCATCTTTCATCCGGTAGCAGTTTTCATTTTTCTTCAAACCAGTGTTTGGGAGAGGTCTTAAGCCCTCGAATGGAGGAACACCTCAGAAAAAAAAGTGGTGCCCCTCTGTCGTAGCATGGTTCGAAAACAAAAACAAATGGTCGGGAGTTGGTGTAAAATTTCGGTAACATATGGGCGTTTTTGGCGCAGAATGTACGAAAGCACGATGTATGTGCGTGGTAGTTTTTTTGCCAAGTTGCAGTAAGAGAGCAGAGTAAGTTTCAAGTCTGCGTACATCTGCTCGTGGGTGCTGCAATGCGCCAACGCCCCGCTGATGAAGTATTATTTTGTTGTTGTGCAGCATTTGGGAGAATTCAGGACTATTTATATCTTTGTGGTTGTTGTTTCGTGCTCTGCGCATGATTTGGAAGCATTCGGGGCTGTCAATAGCGCTGGTTTGGATATTGCCTTGTTGCGTGGTATTCACAAGCGTTCAGAGCTAACGCGTACATGTTTGGATGTCTTGTAGCACAGTATTTACATGCATTCAGAAATAACACGTGCTTTTTGCTGTTAACTGTTGCTGTCTTGTTGCACACAGTATTTAATACAAGCATTGAGGGCTATTCATAGGATAGTGTGTTGTTGCACAGTTTTCGCAAGCATTCGGGTTTCCCGTATGCACTCCGTCATTTTTTGTCGACCGGCCCAAGGTTCACCTTTCGTGCCAGTTTCCTCGCCTTTTGCCCCACGGCTTGCCAGATTTCGCTGACCGCCAGTCAGTGTACGAGGATACCGGCCCTTGTAAGGAAAGGGGTGTGATCCATGCCCCCTATATGTACGAGGAAAGGTTGACCCCATGCACGGAGAAAATTGACGCGTTTTTTTGCAAGCGGCGTGTGTAGTCTATGCCACATGCCCCATATATATGTTCGAAGAGCTTGTCGCGCGTGTTGTTCATTGGATGTATGTAACGTGCCCCCCTGTACGTTGGAGATGTTGATATGTGGCTTCTACACACGGCGTATACAATATATATATGCTGTGTGTGCTCTCTCTGTGTGCGCACGAAGATGTTCGCAGTTTTTTTTTTGTGTACGATGTATATGCCATGGGCCCTCCGTATGTGTACGAGTGTATACTTCGAAGTATATGTGTATGGAGGCGTGTTTTGTGCTGGGTGGGTGTCGTGTGACGGTCGTTGTGCCGAGAGGCGATGCCACACATACATGCTGTACGGTTTGCCTGATTTCGTTCTGACTCCATGCCAGGAGAATCGATACGTACGTGTTTTTGTACAGGGTGTAAGCCGTATGCCATGTTCCCAATCTTGTGGCAAGGACGTCTGTTTTCTTGGGGGGGGCAGGTATGTCCCTGATGCACGGGACCCTCCCTCGTTCCGCCGACATACAATAGAGACCCTGTGGTGTGCGAGAGCAACATGACCGCCTTCTAGAGGGAAGCCGCCTTACTCAAATTCCAGGTTATTATGCGTGCAATTCCCCAGTCAGTCGCGCCAAGCGTTTTCCACCGCCTTGCATCCGGGGTACTACAGCCTTGTATAGGAAGACCGCCTAATTGGGGGGCACCCCTACTACTGCAGTGTCAGACGGTGGGCTAAAACTCGACCAGAAACGGACCTTCTGGGCATCTTTTTTTGGAAGTCAGCTGTGACGCCGAAATCCACAGAGCGAAGGCAAAACCTTCGACTGGCAGAGAGAGGCATTGGAAGAACATTTGCGAACGCCGAAAGCACGCCACGCCCACAGAGCACGAGGAAGGCAAACCCGCACCTTTTGTGACACTTACTTGACTCTTCAAAAAAAGGTGTTCAGTAGGTTGGTCGTTTGCCCGCGCCTTCTTCTGCCATGTCGACGGAATGGGGGGGGGGGGGGGGCGTCCGCCTGTTTATGTGTGCACACGTAGCGAGATGGCCGTGCGAAGTGATAAGATTTTTTTATAACTAATTTTCAAGGACGTCAGCCGTGAGTTTGACGATTTTCAGGTCAATACTACTCATCTTTGCAAGCTGCGTTGTTGGTACTCGTAATATATATACTATATGAGTGAGTTTTTATTATTGGGAGGTGTCTTATTTTTTGTCCACTATAATGGTAAGTATTGGTATTTATACTTTAGGTGGGGAATTTTGAGCTACTAGGTAAAACATCACATCTATTTTATAAATTTATTACTACTGTAGTTTCCACTATTTTTTTATATAATACTGCTTTATCATATGTATGGTAGGCGTTTTTTTTTGTTTTTTCTCCCCCCGGGGGCTTTAATGTCGGGAAGAGTACGAATGTAGAATATTATAAGTTATCAATATGTTGCTCTTAATACAGCATTCAAGAATTAAAGTCATCTACTCCCACCCCCAAAAAGGTTTAAAAACTCTGTGGGACACGAACCCACGGTTCCAAATTGATACGCTGTCACTCTTATATTTAAATACATGTATATATTTTCAGGACATCAGGTAGGTGTGAGTTCGACGAATTTTGAATCTACTTGCTGATACTTGTACTATCTATGCTATGTGGGTGGAATGTTTTTGGGAGGGGTTCTTTCCTTTCATAAACAAATGTGTTTCTCCACTACATTGATTGGTGTTAGCATTTTTACTTTAGATAGATGGGAAATTTTTTCGTGCATTGAGTCATCGCACGGTAGGGATGCACAGCAGATTCTAAGAAGTTTCTGAGAGCCCCTAACACGGGAAACTCAAAGTACCTCGCACCCTGAACATGGCTTCGAAGGCATTCGTTCGCGCGACCCGAGCACCACTGTCACTGCTATGCTCCATCTAGTCGTGCTCTACAGTCGTAAGAAAATATATAATCGTAAAGGTATCAGACTAACTCTCCGCTAGTTCCTCGCGTGAGGAGCTCAGCCGACCAGAAAAAAAAAAATGACCCAAAAAGTGTAACCCGTACCGCACTATAGAGGGATGATTCTGTACTTTAGTGTCGCACAGAATCATCAGGTAGGTGCCACCTTGGGGACGAAAGTGCTCTGGGAATCCTTAGGCATTGGGTTATCATGAGGTGTAGTCTACACCCTTAATATACAGGAGGTTGCAAGATAGTTGATAGTTTCATTGAACGAAGTACCAGGTGGGTATGGTATACTAGTTTCAGCGTTTAATCCCTTCCCATGCGGGTTACAAGAAGTACAGTATCAGCAGCTGCACAGAATGATTAGACCTATGGACCGAAATCACCCTTGGGTACAATTAATTATCATTGTTCATCTCGGGGTCTTCAAAAAGTAATCATTGTACTACTAATACATCTCTCTAAAAAAACGCGCCACCGGAATATCGCGCAGTTTGCAAAGTTGAGTATACGTGGAGCGGCCTTAATTTGACCGGGGAGACCATGGCAACGGTGGTAGAGAGGGTGCCCCCTTTTGCACTCTGTGTGGGTGCTAGGTTTGAGCCAATCGCCCAAGTATGACTGTACCTCAGACGCGTGCTATGGTAGAAGTGTGCACACCACTTTTTTTTTTCCTGAGATTCCTCAATTTGGGAGCGTAAGACCTCTCCTAAAAACGGATTTGGAGGGGGGGGGAAACGGCTCTTCATAGGGGGAACGGCTCTTCCGGATTACCAATCCCCATGATGGCCTTGGTACACGACCCGAGAATCACGCAAAAAAACAAATTGGAGTAGTTCCGGCGATTTTGGGTTAATTAAGGAGCCCTGAGAGAGAGAGTCATTCAGAAATAATTTCATTTGAAAAAAAAAAAGTGCTGCTACATCTATACGAGTAGTAGGTCGCGTCTTCAAAAAAAAAATAACCTTGGCGAAATTGTTTGGCGCGGTGTACTGTTGTAGCGATAACCATTCCACATACATGGCGGGTTTATATGGCAATAAAAAAAAGAAAAGTAAGAAAGAGCTCAAGCGGTGTTGTAGCGATAACCATTTCATGGCGGTTTTACGTGGCAAAGAACGAAGAAAAGCACAAAAGAGCTCAATACCGCGAAGGAGCACGGAGGCCACTCGCGCGAATGGCCCCAAATCACCGCAAAGACAGGGGCAGGACAAAAATGACTCCCCTAACGGAGCCGCGTTCCGAAGTCACAGCTGACGTATTTGAAGCATTTTTTTTTAAAGAATTGGGGCATGAAAACGTTCAACGTGTTGCTGTTGCACAGTAGTGGCATTTAATGTGCAAGCATTCAGGCTTTTAAACGCGTTTCCCACGTCATTCGAGTATATGTTCCCCTTGCCCCCCCCCCTTCCCTCGCCTCCCTCCCTTTTCTCCCGATTTTGCCTCATTAGGTACGTTCCTCGCATGCGTTATCGCTTCCTTCGGGCAGCTGGCTCCTCCTAGTGTTTTCTGTAGGTTTTGTGTTCTTTGCTACCCGTTCTTCGCCCCTCATGAGCATGTTCGAATACGAACTATGTTTTCATTCGTTTTCATGATGGTACGTCTGGGTGTACAGACAGACGCGTTCAACGATGTATCATAGGCGTATTTTATAGTAATACTTGGTCAAACAACTCCTGACTCTGACGAGGAATCGCTCAATATATCAATGGAACGCACTACATAATAATACGAAAAATTATAAAGCTATACCAGGTATCTATTATCGCACGTGTCCGATCGTTATTTTTAATGTTCGATAACCATCTTTGCATGCTTCGTGTGACATCATACCTCGGATATTGTTCGGTGTAACGTCTACTACTGTAGTAGACCCCATTAATCGGGCAGCAAAACTGCTCTTTTTTTGTTGTTTTGCTTTTTTCTCCAAAATTAAAAGCCAGATTTTGTGGGGACAAAAAGCTCCGTCCACATTCAACTGAGGAGCCCCACAAAAAATTAATGCACGTCTATATGTTGCAGCGTGCGTCTACATATATACCTGGGATATCTACAGGATGACACATTGTACAAGGATGCCCTTAAGCGCTGCTTCTATCGATTGGTATCAGCACTCTGTTTTCCACCCCCTTTAGAACAATTTAGAGGCGGAAAAGTCGAAGAAAAAATTGCCATTACGACTACTGCTACAACAGCACCGCCGGCAGAAGCAGCCCGGATTGCTTGTGTAGAGGCCGTGTCCGAGGGGCAAATTTTAGGAGAGATTGTCGACACCCGCGATCAGGCCGGCAGCATATATATGGCGATGACCGACCTGCTGGCGCGCTCTTCCTGGAGGTCAAGTGAGAGGAGTCCCAGAAAAAAAGGATGCAGCTCTACGATACTATTAATAGCACGCGTCGGCTTGACACATACTTTGGGGCTTCAGAGGGCGCGCTGAAACGTCGAAAAAGTATTACTATCACAGCATCCGTCAGACAAAGGGTAACGATATATCTGTCAACTACAACGAAAGAAACCGTATCGCACGCGGGCGGAGCGGGAATAGTGTACCGCTGCGCGCTCTTCCTATCGTAATCGCTTGACCACATCGTGCCGTTGGCCGCTGAGCTTGTAGGTCTTCGAAAGGTTGGAGTACAATTACTGTAATGCAGCGTCAACATGCACTGGCGTGTTTTTTCCTCAGCGTGCTGCTTGGTCCACTCATTACACGAAGTCGGACGTTCGGACGACGAGGCTGCCAATTTGAGCAGCAAGAACGAAATATGTGTACGTTGCACAAGTTGGAAGTGTTACCGAAAAGAGTCCCGAACGGTCTCGCGATTAGTCTTGTTTAAGCGATGCGCGTGAGCTCAGAAGCCCGGTTGGAGCATTTTAGCCGATGTAAGTCCTATAGCTTGCTATTGTGTATGAACTCTTGCCCTAAACACCGACGCCACGTAATGATGCGTTGCCATGGTGTCCCAGCGAGGAGACTACGATGACTGGCAAACGTACTGACGCAATGTTCTGTCGCTTGCCCTGGCGCGTGGGTGTTTTCCTTTCGCTTAACAAGGACGATGCGTAATCATGCTGTGTCGATGTGCCGGCGAAGGTTTGGTGATGATTGGAATGTGTGCCGGTGCGCGTCCTGTTGCCTGATCCGGCGCTCCCACGCTGACGATATGTAATGATGATGCGCCGGTGTACCAGCGACGGGTACGGTGAAAATTAGAGTATGAGCCGGTGCATGCCCTATTCCATGTGCCGGCGTACGAACCGTGGCCGTTCACCCCTCAATGACGATAAAACACACACACACATTATGAGCAAGAACAACGGTTAAACCTTCAAGGAGTTCGACGCCGACGGGCCTGCGGTTGTCGTGATTGTTGCTCGAGCCGCCTCCAGGCCTAAAAGTAGAGCAGGCCTCCCAGTTGTGAAATAATACTGCGTATGAGTCCGTCTTGACCGAGCGTGCATGTAAAGAGTAGTCCCGGTATACGGCACCACGTAACGAAGCTCGAACCTTTTCCAATCAATGAAAACAACAAACCTTGAACCGGAACGTCGACCTCAAAGGGGCAACTAAGTCAAAGTGTTTGAGCCTTGAACGCGCACAGTCCAAGTGATCATCAAGGAGCCGTTATACTTCGAAGTATTTCCTCATGCAAAAAACCTACGCAGAGTTCTTCTCTGGCGGGCCTGCAGTTGGCGTGATTGTTGCCCGAGCCGCGTCCAGAGCAGAAATGGACCAGGTCTCCTCGTGGCGAGATATAAGCCCGTCGTCGCCCAAGGTGTAGAGAGTAGTCCCGGTGTACGGCGCCACGTACGGGTGCCAGGGAAATTTGAGGTATCCTTGAAGCCTCCATTTCGCAAACAAATGGTTGTCGTCCTAGCCAGACAAAACCACAAGGTGAGATCGATCAGGGGGCAAGAAGGAACACGTTAGAGCCCTCCGGAACTAAATATTGTGACTGAAAAATGTTGCTGTGTAGATATGAAACAATTCATGTTGTCCCAGATATGTACGAAGCACGTTTACCACATAAACGTATTGACGCCCACGAGGGGGTAGCCCTTGTAGGAGGATCCAGTTTGAGAACAGATAGTTGTCATCCTGGCTACACCACAAGCATGGTCTGACCAGAGGGTACTTCGGCAAGATTTAGAATTCCTATACGAGAAAAGGAAGGTAGCCATGGATAGTTCTAATTACGCTACTTTATTTTATTGAAACATGGCATTGTCCTAGATACGTCCGTAGCATGTGCATGCACGAATTGACGCAAGCTTGAGGTATCCTTATGGCCTCCGCTTTGTGAACAAACGCCTGACGTCCTGGCCACAGCGCCAGGTCAGATCGATCAGAGGGTCCAACGAAAAGTACTAGGTGGTTCCGCCACGAGTAAAGGGGGATGATCATGGGATACACTACGATCACGATACAGAATACCACGTTAGTCAATAATAGGATGTATAAACACATGTTGACGAGGACTCGAGGTAGCCTTGCAGCCTCTACGCCGTGAACCAATGTTTGCCATCCTGGCCAAACCATACGAACACTTCAATTGGAGAGCATAAAACGCACGCCACAAGTAGTTCTGGTGCGCTTAGACGTTCCGAGGCACGATGAACACGCGCACAGCCCACAACAGCGTAGATAACTAACACAACTGACTGAAGGGAGTACATGCATGCATGGAAGGACGATGGATAGGGTGAGCGTGGCAGAATTTGTAACACTGTGTCCGATTCTGCGTTCAGACAGCTTCTGCGTTCAGAACGAATTGTGAACAACACGTTGTCGGAAAAGCAAATGAAACAACAATACCAAACATAACATGACGCATTGTGCGCTAAGAGAGGCGGGTGACAGTGGCAGAATTCGGAACACTGCTGTGTTCGATTCTGCGTTCAGACAGCTTCTGCCTTCAGAACGAATTGTGCACTACACGTTATCGGAAAAGCAAATGAAACAACAACACCGAACATAATATGACGCACCGTGCGCTAAGAGAGGGGTACCACTTTGTTTCTGAAACGCCACCTAAATGGCGGGGCTTCTTAACCAACTATTGTCGAAAAATACCATATCCCCCCCCCTCCCCCCCCCCCCCCTCCCCCCCCCCCCCCCTCCCCCCCCCCCCCTCCCCCCCCCCCCCCCCCCCCCGACATTGTCTGTTGCACACCTAAGCCATGGGACTGTTGATCACGTTGCCTTTGCACTTTTATATCAATTTTTCTTGAGCTTGCGTGGTTTAGAATGGTTTAGAGCTCCTCAAGCCAAGAGCCTCAAAGAAAAAAAAGGGGGCGCCTCCACGGTGGCATGCGTCATTTTTCTTTCAAAGCGTTATTGAGAAACAGTATTCCAGGGATGATGCATGCGTTTTTGTTCTGGATCTCCTTACAGAAGGAGTCTCTACAATTAGGGTTAAAACTCGATTTGGGAGGGGTGGGCGGGGGGGGGAAGTGCTATCTACTCCCGATGAACAATCTCATGTGCCCCGATAAACAGGGAAAAGTCACAAACACAAAAACAAAATAACACGGCTTCGGGAATATTGATACCACCGACGTTCAGAATATGTTCCAGTCAAAAAGCGGTATATAACTCAACACCTCCATCGAAGTACGAGTCCGACACCGGGGAGTTCCTGAGTTGGGGAGCTCCGTCAGCCGGAATTATTTTGGTAAAACAAATGTTACCTTAGCGCAGCCTAGGTTGAATCCCCCTCCACTTCTAATAATGGTGTGGGGGGTTTACCTTGATTTCCAGGGATAGAAGGTCCACCTGGGCGTTGTCGGGGTCGAACAGAAGCTTGACCGCCGCTGTGTACCGTTCAACGCTAGCGACCCTGCGTGGGTAACCCGACCGTCGGAGATAAATCAAAACAACATTCGTGGGTTTCGGGATCAAACCCGGCGGGGGAAAAAAAACAGCAGTTACTATTGGGTGGTTTTCGATATTATCACCGGAGACAAAACCAAATACGTAAACACTCGTTTGTATTGCGAGGTCGAAACCAGCGAATATATGTACCACGCACTTTGTTGATTTTTGATACCAGTACCGGAGAGAAAACAAGAAATCGTTTGTTTCGACATGATAACCGAAAAATGAACAACGTGTGTTGGTTAGGAAATCAGCGCCGGAGAGAAAGCACACAACAATGGCGTTGCTTTTCCAGATCAGCACCAACGACGTCTTGAACGAAAATCGAACACACAGGATTCGTTATCCCCAAAAGCCGTTGCACACTGGAACTAACTTTGCATGCTTTGCATGCTTCGCGTGCAGCGTTTAGCAAGACATACATCCAGCTTCGGCCAATATTGTAATACGAAGGCTGGATACAGACACAGGCCACTCCTTGCAGGCATCTCCAGAGTGAAGGCTCCACGATGTTCACTCACTGGCACGTGCTAGGATAGAGGAAGCAGTTTTCGTCTGAAATGGTTTCTGAATGATAATGACGGAAATACGCCATAAACCCAAAAGCGTTGGAAATACGCCATAATTTGTTTGCATGAGATTCTCGTTGCGTACCTAGACCATGAGGACTTTCATCCGGTAGCACTTTTAACTTTGCTCCAAAATAGTTCTTGACAAAGGCCGATAGCTCCCAAATTGAGGAACGCCACAAAAAAAAGTGCTTCACCTTTATCGTAGCACGCGTCGCACTTGCATATCCTTCGAGAAGCTCGTTCTATCGGCGAAGGCCACGTTAATGCAGTATAATACACCCATTTTTACTACCAAGTTTTGAGCCCTCGCACCACGACTCTGTATCTCACTGACAAAAAATACTCGAAACGTCTTTTTCTTGGCCCAGCGCAACTTATCATTCCATTGCGATCTCATATCACAAAAAAATGCATACAGTACAAAGGCTAAACACCGCAAGGAACAGGGAGATCATTCGCGCGGGTGGCCCCGACCGAACCACTGCAAAAGAAGACCAGCAGTGACCCTCTTACCGTTACGTTGGTCCCTTAGTCCATTTCTCACGGGTCACGGAAGAACTGAGCGTTATTCGCGGGTGAGGCAATTTCATCATCTCCTATTTCCTAGATACGCACACGACCGCTAAGGAATGCAGTAGAGCTTACCACTTTTTCGACAACAAGGTTGACGCACACTGTGTACGAGACGAAGGGGGTTTCACCGTACAACGGTTGGATGTTGCGTTTCATTGGGTTAGGGTTAGTGTTAGGGTATATACAATTTAAAGAGTATGTCAAAAATATTATCGAAAAAGCGGTAAGGTACCCTCAAGGAATGTGAAACCCTATATCCCACATCCATGTCCCACGTCCTGCATCCTACGCCTTTGCTAGGTTCCCAGGGTGGTACCAGACCAACATTCCTTCTCTCCACAAATTATGTACAGCGCAGGACACATATTGATATTAAGTAACAGGAATGCTGACCCAGGCTGGGTTCATTGTTCGGGAAAAGGGTGTTTTCTACGCTAAAGTGAGTATCATGGCTCCCCATTGTCTTGGCAGGTCTCTCACGCTGCAGTTCTCAGTACTCATTTTCTTGGCAAGCTGTTCCGCCGTATGGTGTCAGTACTCATTTTCCTGGCAAGATGCCCCGCCGCATGGTCTATAGTGCGTCCCTACTACTGCAATATACAGAAAAGCTGCTACTCCTACCGTACCACACGTGCTTTACCTGGTGGTGGGATCCGTGAAGAGGCAGTCGGGCCGGTAAAGCGAGGGAGTCAAGTTCCCGGTAATGTAGTACCGCCTGCGAAACCGAAATAACAAAAGCAGTCAATACAGCGCGAAAGGAGTACGCGAAGCAAGCAGAAGCGCAGTCGCTTGGAAACAGCAGTGTCACAATCCACCATGTTTAATGTGCGCGGATGCGAGCGACCTTCTAATTACACCTCGCAAAAAAAATGGGGACCCCTTTCGAGCTGACTGAAGCCGGGTCCTCTTACGATTTTCTAAATTCTTGAACGCACACAAGCTGACGGTAGTTGCAATTACCCGCTCCTAGAGAATTCCGAGCGACAGCTGTAGTGTGTTTGAAACAACCCTGTTAGGAAAAGGCGAGCATGGCAAATACAAGAACTACTCAAGCCGGTAAAAGCTGACGCACAATCCGTACTTTCTTTCACCGTAATAGTTTCCGGAATGTGAACGTTTACGAGCAATACGGATAGTTGACCGCCGTACACCGTAGGACGTATCAGCTCTAGCCTACCAAACGTACCGTACACTTGCATGCATACATACTCCTCGGTACAATGTTAATCATAGTATCGGCAAAGCTTGCTGTACGGGTCTGCGATTGCTGTTTGCCTCGGTTGGTTA
This sequence comes from Undaria pinnatifida, assembly GCA_012845835.1. Lineage (NCBI taxonomy): Eukaryota > Phaeophyceae > Laminariales > Alariaceae > Undaria > Undaria pinnatifida. The sequence continues at coordinate 13,851,999 of JABAKD010000001.1, forward strand.
CGTACAGCATCAAAAGCACTAGCCTATAAACCGGTTGAAATCCGGCAATGAACATGGCTTAAATAGAAAAATAAACTCCGAACACGTCCAACTCATCCCCCAATTTGGGTGTCATAATTTTTTCAGACCTTAGGCGGGGATGGTTCGTCACCATCCCCCCCCCCCAAAAAAAAACAGTCCGCCTTACCGCGGAAGGCGCCTATACCAGGTATCTACTAATAGTCCGCCAACAGCTCCCAATACACGCTACATGAATGAGTGGCGCTGGAACGGTCATGGCCCATACTCTCGTGAGTACATGCCAGAAGGTGCCGGGCCAAGACTAGTATGGCATCTGGTACGTACGTAAGGCTTGGTGCCGGAACAGTGCGATACATAACGCCCTTTACCTTTCTATTCGGCAACTATTAATACGGACGTGGCGAGATGCTTTGCACGATGTCTGTGGTGGGAGATACCAGGCTATATATCTGCCGGGTGCTACTGCCTGTTGGCACTGCTGTAGTACTGCTGCTATACCCGGTGCTGTCAGCAGCCGTCAGGGGAGCACTGCTGTACCAGAGATATGATGGTAACAAGTGCCAGGGTGCAACGAAGCGTGTGTCTCACCGCTGCACGAAGTCAGTCTCAACGTCCTTCTTCACCTCCTCGATGCTCCTCCTCCCTACCGCAGCAACGCTCGCTGCCGGCTTCAACGTGGCCGCAGCTAACCCTGCCACCGACAATTCCAACACTCTCCTCGCGAACACCTCTCGTGTTGATCCCGTCGTTTCAGGCGCTTGCACTTTTCCAGCTGCGCGCTCGTTATTATTATCGACATTGCTGCTGCTGGCAATGATGGTGCTGGTGCTCAAGACGTCACCACGGACGGGCATACCCGAGACGCCTCGAGGACGGAACATGGCGGGGTGAAGAGAGGGGAATCGCTCTGATGTGCGATGCACTGATTCCGGCTGGAGCGTTGCTGAGTTCGAAGCAAGCAAGCCCCAGCCGGGATATGGCTGGTGTCGCAAACCTTGAACATTCAAGGTAAAAGCTGCCTGATGCCCGTTCTGGTGCTGCTGGTGCTGGTGCCGCTGCATGTCAACATCAACATTTGTACCAGCAGCAGCAGGTTGATGCCCTTGAACTGGAGACAAAGAACAGGCCAACAGCAGCACGGCTGAAAAGGACGCCGACGGCGCACCTCCAAGCCACCTTAAAGACATCCAGTGGCGAGAGCTCCTCTTGCCAACGAAGAAAATACAAGGTTGCGTTCTGCAAGAGGTGGAACCGTGCAGGCCTGGCGAGTGTTCTCTGCGTAAGATCATGTTTCTTTTGCGAGGAACACGGGTTTTGTAACGCTTGGGTGGCATGTTTTAAAAGGGTTGGCTACGATTTTTACGTTTGGCATTTTTTTTCGCATCTAAATCCCATGATCCCAAGCTCCTCGTCGTTGCCCTCGCAATGACCAGGCGTCGGGACCAGGTACTTGCACCAGTACCTGTCGCGTTGCGACACTGAGGAAGATGTCTCCCGACGGAAGATGTGTCCGGTGCGGTCTCAAGGTGGACAACAGCAGTGGACAGCGATGAATCTCGAAAATCCGAGAGCGCGCGAAACGAAGATTCGATAGATAGATAGCGATGAAAAGACCACGGGGTGACCATGCGAAAGATCCAGAATGCTGAGTTGGTCGTATTTTTGATGTGGAAACGTCTGTGGTGCTACGCGTAGGGGCTGATAAGGATAGTTCAGAAAGCAGGCCATTGCGTGTTGTCTCGATGTTGCTATGGCGGCAGCAGTATTGTAGTGGTGGTAGTGGCAGGTTCCGCTGAAGAACTGCAAGGCATCAAGTACTACACCTTTGTTGTAGAGCAGCATCACGGGTATATCTGCGGTTATGCGAGCACGTCAATTTCCCATAAATCGTTGGACGTTTGGTAAAGCCAGCAGCATTCGTTAATCATCGACGGTTGAGCGCAAGCCACTCTCTTAATATATCTTAATATCTCGGCCAAACGTGCATCACATCGTAAAAAGAGAGCAGCGCGCGCAAATCCAACAAGGATGAAGGACATCGGCAACTAAAAACGTAGACTATACTAAACAAACGATCGGAAGATCCGGAAAGTTTAAAACGTGTGAGCACACGACATTTTGCAGGAAAGAAACGACTCCTCAACGCCACATCAAGCAACAAGGCCTAGACTGGTGATATGGCTCTTCAATGCGGCACAACAGGCAACAACGGCGGAGCCGCTGCGAGCGACCTCGTGAAAAATCATGATTATATATCTTTACCGAGTAAAAACGCGCGACCGGAGTAGTACCAGGTATCACGCAGCTTGCAAAGATGACTATCGACCCTTAAATTGATCGGAAGTCACATTGATCGAAGACACAGCAGACGTACGATTTGAAACGTTCAATTGATAGCACTCGCACAGAAAACCCACACCCCACGCGCTCCTCGTCCTGAGGCAACGTGGAGGCGCCCATTGTCGTCAAAGTTACCACTCTTATTGGGAAGTCAGAAGGTAAATGACGAACTAGGCTGCAGCACAGCCCTGCGAGGTACGGCGAGTTTCTGTGACTAGCCAATCACTTTTCACCTGCAAGTACAGCTAGCAGCATTCATGACTCCATGTGCGGTCAACGTCAACAAGGTTGTTTTCGGAGTTCTTCTTTCCCTCTCTGCACCCTCTTCCCCCGATGCGGCACCCATCCCTCTTCGACTTGCCGGCAATATTTTCCTCGAAGTGAGGGAGGCATTATGAAATATTACCCCCACGCCCTACGCTGCAGACTTTCTAAATATCAATGAAGCACAGACTACTCGACCTCCTCAACCACTAGGTACAATCATATGCTGCCGCCCTCCCACCCCAGACCCTCCTCTCGTGGTATGTGTGTCGCTTTGCTGCATGCAATGTCGGTGACGTTGTCACTATGATCGCCATAAACAATAATACCAGAACCGTCGAAAAAAGACGAAGATATTACTCGTACGCGCGTTCTTCAAACTGGTTTTTTGCTGGGATCACGACCGCGTTCGTTGTTGGGCCTCGGGAAAGCCGTGGCGGTGTCTGCTGTCGAGCGCTTGCTTACTATTTGCTCAACTACTCCCTGGATAACACTATCCCTAACTAATTCCAGGTAGTGTATCCCTAAAGTGAGCGCGCACAGACGTCTGAAAGGGCTACGCTGTAGCTCGGTCTTGGCCTGCTTTCCCGCGTGCATGCTCCGAAATGTTGTGAAAGTGTCTACTTAGATACAACCTATACTATCATTCGATTGCCTCCCAAATGGGGAGATTGGTGAACTCCACGGTTTGTAACCAGGCAGGATCTCTCTATGCGCCTCCAATACTTTATGGTTCGGGTGGTGAGTCAACTCGAATAATTTGTCCCCCGGTATGAGGCAGTGCCGTGTTTGTGAAATAGTGATTCCTGTACCGTCTTACTCTGTGGACGAGCTATGGTCGATGGAATACACACGCCGACACCCCCAAGACGTCAACCTTTGTCTTGCTGTATTTCGAAAACATGCCCTGTATCCCAAACAACTCTTCGAAGAGCGGCCCAAAACAACATCGCGTCATGCTGTACTGCTCGAGGACGTTTCTGGCATCTCTAACGACTCTTAACGGGACACCTACACCAGGAAACTCACACCAAAAATACGTATTTCTGTACTGATTGAGTGTGTTCCCGCTATCTCAAACGACCCCTCGACGGAAGACTCAAAACAACACCATGTATTGCTACACTGCTCGAGATTGCTCCCGGCACCACAAACGACCCCTCGATGGAAGGCTCACATCCACAAGCCCATAACAACAATCTGCTTGTTGCATGGGTACTGCTCCGATTTGTTCCCGTTGTCTCAAACAATCCCTCTATGGGAAACCAACAATAACACGGTGTCTTGTTATACAGCTCAAGAATCTGCCCTGTATCTCAGCATTATCTCTAGATGGAAGACCCACACTGTCACCCACAACAAACCCCTGTTTATCTGCTGCCCGAACACGTTCCCAGGACGTTCCTGGTATCTTAAACAACCGCTTGATGTGAAAATCAAACCCACATCTATAACAGCCCCTGATATGGTACCGCATTCGAGCACTCCCGAAACGTCCAGGTCATCTCGCCACTACCCCACTGTAGGAGAGCCTAATCAGTACTTGTTGTGCTGTGAACCGTCGGACAACGCTTCTGGTGTCTCCAAAGATATTCTTCTGTCCCGTTTCCCTCTACCCCGGATACATACTCGAGTACGTCCGAAATAAACCACTTTGATACCCGGGCACCCCAGAGTATCCACCCTACCAGAAACTAAAAGACACCGTGGGAATGGGATTGCCCCGAAAATGGGCCGTTGCTGAATTGAGACACTCAGTCAGCCACGGCGTATTGAGCTCAATGCTGCGCCGGCCCTATTTCGTATCATGGATCCTCCATGTTGCCAGAGCTCATTTAACCCCCTAAAGGAGTTGTTGACGCTCCATGCGGCACCTCTGATATTTCGTTTGGGGCAATTTCACCTGCATCCGAAGCAGCCGTTTTTGACACCAAGGTATCATCGCCGTTTACGAGTGGGGTTGGCTGATCCTCGCCCTCTTGATGACTTGGTGTGTTCAACGACGGCAAAGGCGCGTCCGCGATATTTGGGACTGCACTCTCTGCAGCCATCGTTGCTGGCTCGGGTGTGAGACCCGAGGGGGAAACAAACGTCGATTCATCCGTCGGAGCAATTGCGCCCGAAGGAGCCGAGTTCAATGCCGGCTTCTCATCCCCGTCTGCAGGGGAGCGTAAACGCTCCTCGCCCTCTTGATGGTCGAACACGTCCACTGGCGGCAAGGGCACGTCTGTGATAGTTGACGCCGCACTCTCTGCACCAATAGCATCTGCGCCGGTTGTAGACCCCACCAGGCCTTGGTGGGAGACAGAGGTCGATTCGCTATTCAAAGCATTTCCAATCGAAAGATCCAGCTCCAACACCAGTCCACCGTCGTCACCGTTTATTAGTAGGTCTGACTGCCCCCTGCCTTCGTGATCGTCAGGTGCATCCACGGGTGGCAAGGGTGCGTCCAGGACATTAGGGATTGCACTTTCCCCAGCAAAAGTTGCAGGCTCGGGTGTAGACCCCACTACGCTCGAGATCGAGACAACCGTCGATTCACCATTCGGACCATATACCTCCTGTGGAGCCGGGTCCAACACCGGCTTATTCTCACCGTTTTCATGCGAGAGCGACTGGTTCCCCTCGCCCTCTAGATTGTCAGATCCGATCAAGGGCGGCGGGGGTGCGCCGGTAATACCTGGTATCGTACTCTCCATTGCAACATTTGTTGTCTCGGATGGAGATCCCGCCGTGGTTGAGATTGAAAAAATCGTCGATTCATCATTCGGAGCAATTGCATCCGACGGAGCTGATTCCAACGCCGCTTCCCCATCGCCGCCGTTTGCAAGTGAGGGTGACAGCCCCCCGTCTTCTTCATGGTCAGGTGACTCTGCTGGTGGCAAAGATTCGTCCACGATACTTGGCGCCGCACTCTCTGTCGTAACCTTTGCTGCTTCGGATGTAGACTCCGACGCGGTCGAGATGGAAAAGACGGCTGCTCCATCATTCGAAGCAATTGCCTCTAAAGGAGCCGGCTCCGACACCGATACATCTTCGCCGTCCACCACTGAGGGTGACTGCTTCTCATCGTATTGGTGGCTGGATGCGTCAACGAGTGTCAAGGGCGCGTCCGTGGTACTTGTGGCCGTACCCCCTGCGGTACTCTTTGCTCCTTCGAATGTAGTCACCCCCTCGCTTGAGATGGAAACAAGCGTCGATTCATCGCTGGGCGCCACGTTCATTGCAGTTTTTTGTGGATTGGAAATGGAGTCTTGCTCCGGTTGACTTGGTTCAATGGCACCGGATTCGATGTTCATTTCAACTAGCTGGTTGAAAGAGGGTGCTTGATCTAGTTCGCTGTGGTCGATCGCGTCGGGCGATTTCGTTGGCTCCTAGAACGGTGTCAACGGGAGACATGGGGTGTTGGCCGCGACGCAAAAGGAACGGAGGCAAGAGTGTTCGTTGTTTCATCACTGTCCAACCGGTGAAGGTGGAGCATGTTCCACGGGTGGGGGGAGCGAGGCGAGCTGAAAGACAGCAGAGAAGTGTTGGTTAGGGACAAAATCAATGTAAACTAGAAGTTTTCAAAGGGTTTTCCAACGATGTTGAATACTTCCTCAAACGAGGCGTGCCGCCAAGCAGAAATACTGTAGGCAAAACCTTCTATCTCTTCTATCGATAGGTAAGTACTGACGACAACGTCCAAGGTTCAAGTACTTCGTGGTACATGCAAACATGGGGCGACACGCCGCCACAAGTACCTCCTCCCTGTCATCTCCGTTTAAAAATTGAATAATTTTACCAAGAGAGGTTTTGCTTCCACGATGGCGTTTCTTAGACCTCCTTCATCTCGTTGGGCTCACCCCAGTGTCCAACGCCCTCTCCCCACGCATGCTACGGTAGGGGTGCACATTCATCTTTTATCAGGCTCCTCAATGGGAGAGCGGAAAACCCCAGCTAAACCTACAAAACCTGAAAAATTAGGGAGGGACCCCGATGTACAATCCCATGGCCTAGGTGTGACGGGAAAAAATTCTCTAAAGCAATTACGATATTCTGACGGGAATGAGTATTTCCCACTCCTGTCAGTCAGAAATATGTTGACCAAAAAGGGCCACCCCGATCGCAGCACGAGTCTCCGTTCTTCTTACCTCGCCGCGAGAACCGTCTTCTTCCTCCTCCGTCGCGGTATCCTCGAACTGGTTGTACAGGTCCTCATCGTTCTCCGTCTCTACCTTGCCCTCCCCTCCCCACACCGGCTTGGCCTCTTTATCCACACCCTTGCCCCCCTTCCCCCGCTCCGGTTTCGCCTCTTCATCCACTTCCTTTCCCTTCTTTTCGTCCTCTTCCGACCTCGTCATGCTAGCTTCTTCTATACAATCCCTCAACTCGACAGAAGCTCCTTCCTCACCTCGTTCGGCCTCCAATCTCCCATTATCTAAATCCGTCTCCTCCTGACCGCCCGGCTTCTCACCGCTGCCCTTCTCCGAACGGTTCCCAACCTCACTGTGCAGTGCATTCCTCTCCTTGCTGCGCTCCCCTTCATCCAATACCTCCCCGCCGCCTTCCTCCTCTCTACCCGCTAACTCACCACGGGGCTCCTCCTTTTCCTGTTTGGTACCCTGCTCCTCCTGCCCGTCCGCTCTCCCCTCGTTCAATACTTGGATGCGTCCCTTCTCTCTGCTGTCTCCAACTTCAATACACAGCTCCTCTTTCGCTATTCCCTGCCCCTCCTCCTCTGGCCTCTCCTTGTTGGCATTCTTCAATTTCTTCTCCGACTCGCCTTGAGGCTCTTCTTTTCTCACCTCGTTCCCTAACATTATTCGGGGCTTTTCTGTCCTTGCTTCGCCCTCCTGTTTCTCCTTCTCCCCCTCTACCTCTTCCGGTGTATTGCTACCGTTACTCTTGATCCGGGGTCTCTCCTCCCCCTCCGTGACCCCCTGCGTATCCTCCTCCTTCTCGCACGCCTCCTCACTCGTGCTTCCGTTCTCCGCCCTATCTGCTAGCTTACTGTGAGGCTCCGTCTCCTGTTGCACCCCTCTTTCTCCGGGTCGCTCCTCCTTTTCTTCTTCTTGCACTCCCTCTTCGGTCTTCTGACCCTCCTCTTCTCCTTGAGCTCCCGGTTTGCGGTTACCAGCCTTCCCTGCAGTCTCCTCAAAATCAATGTGCAGCTCCTCCTCCCCCACACCCCGCTCCTCAGATTCCGGCTTCTCATCCTTGTCTTTCACGGCGCTATAAACTGCGTCGCTATGCCCCTCCCCCTCCTCCTCTTTGACCTGTTCTGTGTCCTTCTCCTCTTTCACCTCATCCGCTTTGGCTTTGCTACCCTTGTCTACGGCATCGCCCACCTCACTAGAGAGTTCCTTCCTCCCCTCATTGGCCTCCTGCATGCCCTTCTCTTCCTCTGTCTCATTCAGTTTCTCCCAGGCACCCTCTCCTTCCCCGTGTTCAAACTCGCTATGCACCTCCTCTATTTCCTCTCCCTTCTCAAAATTTCGTGCTCGTGGTTCAGGTCTCTCCCCTCTCCCTCTCTGCGCAGTACCATTGTCTAACTCGCTATGGGCCCCCTTCCCCCGTCCGTCGAACTGTGCCTGTATCTTCGAGTCCGTCCCCGCTTCTCCTAGCTTATCACTGCTGGTCTTTCCAGCAACGTCGCTAATCTCGGTGTACGCGCCCTCCTCCCCCCCCCGCCCCTCAAATTCTGGTTTGTCTCGGTGATCCTCGTCTACAACATCCGCTAGCTTGATTTGGGGCCCTTCCTTCTCTTCTCCTTGGTTGACCTGCTGCGTTTTCTTCCCCTCCCTGACGTCTTCTGGCCTTTTGCTGCTGCTCTTCTCTGCGCCGTCTTGTATCTCGGCGTTCACCCCCCCCTCCCCGCTTTGCTCCTGTTCTTCCGGTTGTCTGTCCGCAGAATCGTCTACCTCGCTAATAGGCTTCTCCTCCCCCTCTGCAGGCTCCTGCGCCTCCTTCAATACCTCCACTTCTTCCGTCATATTGCTTCCGCCTCTTTCCGCACTGCCGCCGAACTCGCTGTACGGCTCCTCCCTATCCTCAATCTCCTCCTCCTCCGCCCCTCGCCCCCCTTGTTCCTGGCTCTTCATGATTCCCTTCCGAAAGCCATCCGCTACCGCGGCACGGAGAGGCTCCTCTCCTACCTCGGCCTTCTTGATCTCCGCATCCCCCTTCTTTTCTTCTGAGTGCTTGGAGTTACCCAGCTCCGCATATTTCCCACGAGCCACCTTTTCCAAAACGTTGCGAAGTGTGTGGGGCTTTCGTGTGGGATTCCGGGAATGCCGTGTGGCCCCCGTATGATTCCACCATTATGAGATAAAGCCTGTTTGTACTAGTCTAAGGCTCCTAAATACACGCGTGCTACGATAGAGGTGCACCACTATTTTTCTTAATACTACCCCTCAATTTGGGAGCTTAAAACCTCTCCCAAAATCTGACTTAGGAAAAACAAAAACTGCTAGCGGATGGAAAAAAAAAACATGGTCTAGGTACACAACGAGAATCATGCCCAAAAAAATGCCAATTGCCGACGATTTTGGGATGAGGATCCCCTTTATTCAAAGACCATTTTCACACCGGAAGTGCTACTTCTATCGTAGCATGCGTCAGTGTCTGTCCTAAACCCCAAACCAAACTTCTAACCTAACTCTTGCCCAACGCTAACCAAACGATGAACCCGGATCATTGACCTACACAGGGATACCTTGTCTGTCAAACTTCCAAATAATCTACTAGTATCGACAAAACATCTTGACAATATTTGAAACAAATCTGAATCGTGACGCGTTTTCTACGCTATTTCATTTGTTAGTACCGTGACATGATGAAGGCGATCGATTTTCAACCACGCTACACACCTTCTCGTCCTTTTCCTCGTCCTCCTCCTTTGGTGTTTCCTTGCTTCTACTCTCCATACGGTGCCCTAACTCGTTGTTGGTCTCGTCCTTTGAATATTCGGGCTCCGGCCCGCCGTTCCCTTCCTCCCTCCCCTCCTCCTCCTCCTCCAGCTCCTCCGCTGATCGATTGCTGGTACCCTTCACTGCACCATTCCCAAACTCGCTGTAGATTGCTTCCTCCCCTCTCCCCAGTGCCTCTTGTTTCGGTATTTTCCTGCTGACTTGGCCCGCGACGTTAGCTACTTCATCACGGGAAACCATGTCCCCTTCTTTGACCAACGCATGCTTCCCTCCTACCTCCTTATGCGGGTCCCCATCCCCCTCCCCATCGTTGGGCCTGTTCTCGTCACGCTTTTCTGTAATCCCCCCGAAAGTCCCTTCCTCCGCTCCACCCCGTCCCCCTTCCACGGAACTATTTGTGCTGCCTGGCTCCGCAAAGTCTTCTAACTCGTCATGGGGCACCCCGTTCCCTTGGTCAATCACATCCTCTTTCTCCCCTTTCCCCGTAAGATTGTCCAGCTCCCCTTCCACCCCCTCCTCTTCCTTGGGTTTGCTGTCGCTGCTCCTCTCTGCACTGTCCGCAAACTCGCTGTACGCCTCCTCCTCGCTAATTCTTCCTTGCTCATCATACTGTCCCTCCCTGCTGTATGTTTCCTGGCCGTCTCCTAACTCGTTGTGGGGCTTCTCGCCCCCCTCCTCAACCACCTCCTGCTTATCCTTCGCCTCCTTGTCTCCATCGCCCTCCTCTCCCAGATTGATGTTGCTGCTCTTCTCAGCACTATCCTCAAACTCACTGTTCGCCTCCTCCGTGCCGCCTCCACACTCCTCATCCTCCAACCTCTTCCCTATGCCTATCTCCTCACCGCGCTCTACATCGTCATGAGAGTCCTCGCCCCCCTCTTCGACTCCCTCCTTCTTGTCCCCGACTTCCTTCTCTTCTTCTTCCTCCGATCTCGGATTGCTGTTGCCTTCCATCTCCGTACTGTCTGCAAATTCACTGTACACCTCTTCCACCTCCTCCTCCTCTCGACCCCCCCCCCGCTCATATTCTTCCTGCATCTTACTGCTGATTGTTTCCGTATCGTTTACCAGCTTGACATGAAGTTCCTCCCTCATCTCCTCTTCGACCTCCTTCTTCTCTCTCTCCTCTTTTCCCCCCGTTTCCTCCTCTTCCGATTGTTTACCTCCACTCGTTTCCACGCTGTCTCTAACCTCGCTCTCCAACGACCCATTCTCTCCCTGCCCCTCCTTCTGCTTGTTCGCTTCCTCTTCTGTGTGCACCCTCGTGATTCGGTTGTTTTCCACCCCGTCCCTTAATTCATCGCGAGTCCCCCTCCCCCACTGTTCGAGCGCCTGCGTCTCCTCCAAACCCTGGACATCTGCCGATGGTCTGCCATCGCCATCATGTCCGTTGTCCCCATAGTCAGTATCCACAGCCTTCCTATCCCTCTGTTCTTCTTCCCCCTCTTCCGCTTCCGTCTTCCGGGTGCAGTCGCTCTCCGTGCCATCCCCTAGCGCGGTGCGAAGTGTTTCCTCACCCTTCTGCGCTTTCTGTTTCTCCAGCTCCTTCATATCGTCCGAGTACTGGTCACTTCCCTTCTCCGCGCTGTCCCCAAGCTCGTCACTTCGGTGCACCTCCTTCTTCTCCTCCTCCTTTTGGTCACCTCCGCTACCCTCCGCATTCGGTGTATCGGTTTTATCGTTCTCTCCATCATCCCCTAACCCGGTGTGAGGTGCTCTCCCCCCCTCATCGAGTTCCTGCTTCCCCTTTAACTCCTGGGCCACTTCCGATGGCTTTCCGTTACCCTTTTCCGCACTGTCCACAAACTCATCACTGCTGTACAGCTCCTCCTTCTCTTCCTCCCCTTGGTCGTCTGCGCTACCCCTCTCTTTCGGCATCTCGCTTCCATCGACCTTCGTGCCATCTCCCAACCGGGCGTGAGGTGCGTTTCCCCCCTCCTCGGCCTCCTGCTTCTCCTCCAACTCTTCAACCCCCTCCGATGGCTTGCCGCTGCCCTCCTCAATGCAATCCCCAAACTCATCATTACTGTTCAGCTCCTCCCTCTCCTTTTCCTTCTCCACTTCGTCGCCCCCCCTACCTCCTTCTTTGGGCATATCGTTTCTACCGTTTTTTGCACCATCTAAACGCGCGTCATCGAGATCCTCACCCCACTCCCCGGCGTTCTTCTTCCCCTTCAACTTCTGCAACTCCTCCGATAACGTATCGCCCCTCTTCTTTGCAGTTTCTCCAAAGCCATCACTGCTGTGCAGCTCCTCCTTTTCGTTCTCCCCTTGCCCGTTGCCTTTGCTGCCATCCTGTTTTTGCGTCTGGCTTCTATCATTCTCCGAGTCATGATTGTGAGGTACCACCCCCCCTTTATCGGTCCCCTCCTTCTCCTCCAACTCCTGCACCCCTTTCGATGGCTTGCCACCACCCTTTTCCTCACTGTCTCCGAGGTCGTCACTGCTGTACGGCTCCCCTTCTGTCTCAGCCTCTCCACTTCCCTCCTCTCCCGGCATGTAACTTATGCAGTTCTCCAGACCGTCGTCACGAACTGCCCTTTCCTCCTCCTCGGCCTTCTGGTTCCCGCCCAACTCGTGTACCGCTTCCGATGGCTTGCTACTACCGTCCCCAAACTCATCACTGCTGTACACCTCATCCTCCTTCTCCCCTTCGGTGCCTCCGGCAGCTTTCCCTATGGTGACTTCATGTCTGAAATTGTCCGTGCGACCCTCTGGCTCGTCATGAAGCCCCTCACACCTCTCTTCGGCGACCTCCTTTTTTTCCAACTCCCCACCGTCCGATCTAATGTTGACGCTCTTCTCGATGCTGCCACCAAACTCGCTCTGCACCTCCTCCCTCTCCTCCGCCCCCTTCCCTATCCGCCGCCCGTCCCCTCCCGACATATCTCCCGTACCAAGCTCAACCCCACCCCCGCCCAAGGCGCTGTCCCCGCCCCCCTCCACCTTCTCTGGCTTGCCTCCCTCTTCATCGTCCTCCTCCATGCCACTCCTCCGCTCCTCCTGATCCTGCCTTATCCCCTGCCCTTCCCCTCCCGGGTCCTCCCGCCTGCCACTCTCAGCACCATCCCCTACCTCGACAGGCCCCCGTGCATCTTCGTGTTGAGCTCCTGCCCCTCCCCCCTCATTTCCCATTGTTCTTACCAACTCTTCCTGGTGGTCCTCATCGGCAAACTCACTGTACTGGTCGTCTTCGTCATCGCTAGGACCCTGTCCTTCCATCCCCGCCACAGGTGAGCGTCTATCCTCGAAACCCTCGGTTTCGTGTTGCTTAACCATTACAGATATGCCTCCTGGGATTTCGACATCGCCGGAGGGCTTTGCTTCCATCCCCGCCACAGGAAAGCCTCCCGGTGCGGAGCGGTCAACTTTGTCTTGTCGAAATGTTACAGGCATGACTCCTGGGGTTTCGTCATCACCAGGGCCTTTGCCTTCCATCCCCTCCCCAAGAACGCCTCCCGGAGAAAAACTGTTCATATTTTCTTGTCGAACCGACACAGACATGCCTCCCGAAATTTCGTCATCGACGATCTGAGGTGATGGAACGCCTTGGTCTTGACCCGCGGTGGTATCCCCGCTTGGGGCAAAGCCTTCCAGACCTTGCAGTGGGGGAGGGTCGCGGGGTTTACCGCCCTCCGTGATTGCCTACATGAAGGGCGGGGGGGGGGGGGGGGAGTGGGTAGAGATGAATTCCATGGAAAAGGTGCACCCCTTTTTCCTTTCTTCAGAGACTGGTGGCTTGATAAAAACAAGCTCTATACCTCACCCAAAAAGTGACTTAGTAGTAGAGTGAACTGAACGAACGACCCGATGACCAAACTCATGGCCTAAGCATCAAACACGTTACGGATGGCAAAAAAAAAAAAATAATGACGACATTCCGACGGTTTTTGGGTTAAGGAGACGCCGTCATGCACAAACAGAAAACGTAAGGTTGGCCGATACGTGCTACCTCTGTTGGAGCGCGCGTCTCGATGAGCTTGACGGACGACCGCGACCACCCCCAGTATGTCAATCCTCGACGCGTGCTACGATAGAGGCGCACCACATTTTTTCATAAAAGGTTTATTGCCAAAAATCGGTATACCTTAGTACGACGCCTGCTACGATAGAGGCGCACCACTTTTTTTCTGATAAGGTTCATTGCCGAAAGTCGGTATACCTTAATGCGACTCGTGCTACGATAGAGGCGCACCACATTTTTTTTCTGAGGTGTTCCTCGCTTTCGGAGGTCAAGACATGTCTTTTCTTAACCCAAAAAAACTTATTTGAACAAAGATAAACAAACTGCTTTAATCCCGGACCAAAACAGTCCCATGGCCTAGGTAGCCAACGAACAACATGAACAAAAACGTAAAAAAACCGATTTATCCGACGATTTTGGTTCAAGGATCCCCGTTATGCAGAAACCATTTTTTTTCAGACGAAACGCGCTCGATGCCTCTATCGTAGCACGCCGCTTTGGTAACTTCAACAGCTTAACAAGTGCCAGGTGCGTGTTATTTCCACCAATTCGTCACTTCTACGTCACACGCCAACATGGGGTGGCACATTTTTTTGCAGCCAAGAGACACCAAAAACTTGACGGAGACCCTTGCCTGCGGACGTACCGTTCTGTCGTCCTTATAAACCCGAGTTGTGTTTTTGACGACAACATTTTCTGGCGTATGCCTACGCCGTGAGACAGTCCATCCGCATTGTGGGCGTACAGTTTTTTCTTTTGTCGAAAGCCAGATTTTTGGGTAGGGCATGTGGAGTCTAAAACAATCCTCGAACTCCGAGAAAGCATTCGGTGCGGCACTCCTACGATGCGTGCTACGATACAGGTGGCGCTTTTTGACCAAAAATACTTTCTGAACGGGGGCGGGGCTCCTTAACCCCTTCACTGCTGGAAACTTTTTTGGGGACAATTATACTTGAAGTTAATATAGGAAGGGATTTTGGGGCTCTAGAGGGGTTAACCCCGAATCGTCGGGAGTTTTTTTTTTGTTTTCTAGGTTGAGGTCTTCTATAATTCCCAGGCCTTGTGAGTTGGTTCATCGAGACGCATTTTTTAAGTCTTAACCTCAAAACAAAAAGAAAGTTTTTCTGGAGAGGTAGCAGCCGTCCTTTGTGTTGGGCAAATATTTTAGTGGGCCATGGAGATTGTTCATCGGGCTGAACTGCACTCTTTTTCTTTTTTGTAAAGAATGCATTTTTGGGAGGGTGAGGTCTAGAGAGAGAGCTCGGCAAGTGAGTGGAGCGTCATAAAAAACGGTTCATCCATCTACCGTAGCACGCTCACCTCCTCCTCCGCCGCCGCCGCCGCTGCCGTCTCTGCCGTCCCCCCTTCTCGCCGGCGCGTCTCCCCCCTCCCCCCTAAAGAACCAGACCCGCTCCTTCTCAGCCTTGACCTAATCCCAATGGCGCTCCGATTACGCCCTCTCCTTCCGGCCCCGCCCCCAGCTTTCGCGGGCGACCGAGACCCTCGCTCTCCGGCCGAAGAGATTGGTCTGCGCAAGACGCGTCTTCGGCTAACCCCACCCCCGATGTCGACAGTCCCGCCGCTTACTACGACGCCGCTTTCTTCAGCAGTTTCGGTGGGACGTGGTCGTCGTGAGCTGCCGCCACTGCTACGGGAGGGGTTGTGAAAGAGGCGGGGTATCCGGGCACCCCCGGCCTCTAGTGCTTGCCCCCGGCTTTGCTCGACCTAACGTGGATCGGAGGGGGGGGGGGGGGGGCGGGGGGGGGAAACACGGTCAGCAGGAAAAGGGGGGAAGGAGAGTGTGTGGTTCATTGCAAGTCGGAGGAAGGCGGCGTGTAAGAAAAAGACTGGCGACGGAGGGAAGGACGGAGGGAGGGAGGTCTGCAAATGTACGTTAGCGAGAAGTGGAGGTTCGCAGGCACATAGATGCGAGAAGGATGTGGTTTTAGAGGAGACGTGGGGAGGGGGGGAAGGGAAGGAAGGAAGGAGGGAGGGAAAGGAGGAGTAAATCACCCTACAGCCGAAGCCTCAGAAAGAGCAAAACTTGCCCAAACAAGAGGTGCTACCCATGTGTAGCGCGAGTCAATGGGCAGGGTGGTCAACTCTAACAGCTGGTGGGTGCTGACTATCCGACTCGTTACCTGTTTTTCGTCCTTCCGACATTGTTCAGCATGGGACACAGTGTCGATCACTGCTGAAACACGTCCAGAAAGAAGAAAACCAAGGAAAAAATCATAAATAATTGAAAAAAAAGTCCTTACGGCTTACACAAGCGCCACCGCCGCCTCACCTGCTTCCTAAGATGCATCACGCCATGGCGGCTGGATACTCCCGAGGTGGCAGCGCTCCTCTCGTATCGAACCTTTCGCCATGCAAGAAGGGGCGCGGTTATGGGTCGAAGATGAATGGCCGGGGAGGGGGCGCGGCGGGGGGGGGCAGGGGGATCGATGGAGGTCGGAAGGGGGAGGGCAGAGGGGTAGGAGGAGGAAGGGGGAGATTTCTGATCGCGTTCTCCTCTGTTTCTTCCGCAGCTTGCGTCGATGCTGTGGTGGCGTTGAACCGTGCGCAATGCCGCTTGAGACGCCTATATTTCTGATCCATACTAAGTTTATACAAATATTGTTTTATATCGAGCGATTCTTTTTCTAAAACTTCCGAGAAATCTCACCATCCGTAGGCGTTGCATGATCTTTTTGTTCGCCGCTCGATCCCGTTCCCAGGTGGAAACGTCGTACCTCGAGGACACTGCTCCCAGGTGCTTCACCTGCGCGTACGGCCGACGATTTTCCCACGTCGGACCAATCACGACGGGACAGATCAACTAACGAGATTTTGTCTCCGCCTTACGTTTTGCTATTCAAAGACGTGCTTCGCCTTTTTTCTGGGCAGTGGATTACGTTCACAACCCGGGCAGGTCGATCACGATTTAGGTTGCATCTAGACCGTCCGCTGGGCGCAAACCAATGTCGGCGTGCAGGGCCTGCGTTTCGCGATACCTGCCGTATGTATAGTTGTTTCGTCTGTTACGTGCAGCGAAAGGGTTTTCACAAGCCAGAAAAAAGAACACAAAAACGGTTTTGGATCAGCTAGATCGTGTATCCTCTGGGATTACTTGACCTGTACGCCCCAGAGCGAAACGATTTTCGCGCATCAGACCGATCGATTATCATCTAGATCCACGTCGAAATGAATAACGACGCGTAATGCGACAGAGAGGTAGTGCATTTTTGGTCATCTATTTTCTGGGTAACGGGGGGGGGGGGGTTCTTGACCCGAAGTGTCGTCGAAAACAAAGTTCCTTGTCGTTTTTCAATATATTATTTCTCGTGCAGACGCGTGTGTCATAACTTCGATAGAAGAAGCACATTTTCGCAAAAAAAATGTTTCTTGATTCTGAACGACTTCGCCTCGGCTCCTTAAACCGAAACAATCGTCGAAAAACAAATTCGGCCATTCTTGTTTTTTCAAGTAGTGATTTCTTTTTTTGCACACGCAGGCCAGGCATTTATTTTCATTGGCTTGCGCTTTCAGTTTTCTCAAAAACCTTTTTTTTGTGGGTGAAGCATAGAGCGCTCCTCAAGCCGCCACACTCAGAAGGCACAAAAGAAAAGAAAAAAATAAGAGCCAGTGCAAATCTACCGTGAAACGTTTTTCTTCGCCAAAAAAAAAATGTGACCCAAAATCGTCGGAACTTCGGTCATTCTTGCTCTTCAAAATGCGATTTTGTTTGTACATCTAGGCCTGAGATTTTATTTGTTCATTGGGGGTTGCGCTTTCAGTTTTCTCAAAAATCCGTTTTTATTAGGGTGAAGCACAAAGAGCGCTCCGCAAGCCACCACCCCTCAGAAGACCGAAAAGAAAGAAAGAAAAAAAAAAGGAACCAGTCAGTGCACCTCTACCGTAGCCAATTTTTTTTTTTTTTTGGTCGAAAAAGTGTTTCTGGATGACGGGGCTCCGTAGCCTAAAGGCCATTATTTTTCCGAAATATGAACTATTTTGTACACCTGCGCCGAGGATTGTGCTGATCATCGGGCGAGGTTACCATCGGGCGAGATACAGAGTAGCTTATCAAGCTACCACCCCTCAGAAGGCGAAAAAAAAATATAGCCAATGCACCTCTGCCGTACTATTAGTAGCATGTCTCTATACCTAGGCTTTTAGATTTCTGTTCATCGGGTTACACTGTCAGTATAAAGAGAGCTCCAGGCTGATTCAACGAAACCCTCCCCCCTCCCACCCCCCCAAAAAAACGGCGTCGACTTTTCTTACCGAACCTTTCATGGCTGCTCGACACGAGCAAAGATGCTAAGCCAAAAAAACGTCCATACAATACATGTACTTGTGCTTGCAAAGGGCTTTCGAGCGATGGCGTCGGCGTGACACGGGGGGCACCGTATTTCAGGGAGGCACCGCCGGCAGCTGGTTTCAAAACCGGTCATTTTCGATAAATAAAAATTGGGGGGCACGGGGGGGGGGGGGGGGGGGAGGGGGGGGGCTCTACCGTAGGACGACTCAATCGTCGACAGATAATTCTTGGTTAGCAATATGATGCGTTTTCGTATGCCTAGGTCGTGTGGGCTGGTTCATCGGTTCGCAGTTGCAGTTTACTCAAACAAGTAGCTTCGCGTGAGAAGGCAAAGAGCTCCTCATCAGGTTATGAGCCTCGGAAAAAAAAAAAGGGACGGTGCATCTCTACGAGTCGTTCCACGCTAGCCCCCCCCCCCCCCCCTTCCCCCAAAAACAAAATTATTTCACGAAATCTCCGGTATTGAGACCAGATCAGCTCTCCCGGTCGTATCTCCTGAAAATCGTTGCCCATTGCCACCCCGGCGGTCATCGTTCGGGGTTAGGGTTAGGGGTTAGGGTCAGGGCTAGGTCTTAGGGGTTAGGGGTTAGGGTTAGGGTCTTAGGGTTAGGGTTAGAGTTAGCATTAGGGCTAGGGTTAGGGCTAGGTCTTAGGGGTTAGGGTTAGGGTCTTAGGGTTAGGGTTAGAGTTAGGGTTAGGGCTAGGGCTAGGGCTAGGTCTTAGGGGTTAGGGGATAGGGTTAGAGTCTTAGGGTTAGGGTTAGAGTTAGGGTTAGGGTTAGGGTTAGGGTTAGGGTTAGGTCTTAGGGGTATGGTTTACCCTTAGGGTTAGTTTACCCTAACCTCTAAAACCTAACCCTAACCTTAACCCTAACCCTAACCCTCTAACCCTAATCCTAACCCTTAACTAACCCTAAGGGTCTTCGCGAACAAGAAAATAGAACATTTAGGGTTAGGGTTCGGATCACGACCTAGGACTGACGAGCCCCGTCAGCCAAAAAAACGAAAAAACACTCCAGTAATTACAGGGGTTTTCACGGACCAGGTCGAGTCGCGGTAACCCGTTGTTGTTGTTGTTGTTGTTGTTGTTGTTGTTGTTGTTGTTGTTGTTGTTGTTGTTGTTGTTGTTGTTGTTGTTGTTGTTGTTGTTGTTGTTGTTGTTGCTGCTGTTGTTGTTGTTGTTGTTGTTGTTGTTGTTGCTGTTGTAGTTGTTGTTGTTGTTGATGTTGTTGTTGTTGCTGTTGTTGTTGTTGTTGTTGTTGTTGTTGTTGTTGTTGTTGTTGTTGTTGTTGTTGTTGTTGTTGTTGTTGTTGTTGTTGTTGTTGTTGTTGTTGTTGTTGTTGTTGTTGTTGTTGTTGTTGTTGTTGTTGTTGTTGTTGTTGTTGTTGTTGTTGTTGTTGTTGTTGTTGCTGTTGTTGTTGTTGCTTTTGTTGTTGTTGTTGCTGTTGTTGTTGTTGTTGCTGTTGTTGTTGTTGTTGTTGTCTCGCATTAACTCTTGCCAAAAATCTAGTCTGTGGTGACACAAAGGTGCTGGAGCCCTAGAAAGATCCGAAAAACCAAGTGAAATCAACGTTCGTCCGGGAAATACTACCATTTCCCGCCTAAAACGCACGATACGACCCGTAACGACCTGTGAGACTCCAAAACCTTCTGACCCGACCCGAACCGACCCGTTTCGTGAGAAAACAAACACCTGCTGACCCGACCACACCCGACCCTGAGATTTATTCGAAGCTCCTAACGTGAGCGGCGGGTCGGGCCATGACCCGTGAAAATCCTTGAAAAAATATCCCCTTTCCCGTACGCAGGATGCCTCCATTAAGCTGAAGTGTGTGTATGATCAAGCACGACGACCAAACACGTTACCCGTGCGTTAGAGGTGCGGCGATTTGGTTACAAAGCTCCCCGCTTGAGGAGCTCTCTCTTTACCTTTACCCCTCCACCCCTTTACCTTACCCAAAACCCAGGTGGTTGAGAGGAACGAAAGGTATAAAATCGACCGAAAATCCGATGGGGACTAGGTATACAACGTATTTATATGTGCATATATTGCCAAAACAAGAATTTGGAAAATACGGCGACGTTGGGTGAAGGAGTCTTCGCCTTTCCGAAAATAGGTTGGGACAAAAAGCTACTATTAATACCTATTATCGTTGCACGTGTCACCAAGCCACCCTGAGCGCATACATGCTGCCTGCGTTTTTTTCAACTTCCGGGTTGGCCACGTGCTCACCAAGTGTTTGTTCTCCATGGCGATTCGCTGCAGCTCCCGCCTCCTGCACAGCACGTTTATGCTCGCGCACCCTACCCCGCCCTCTCCGCCCTCCGGGGGGTTGCAGGTGAGCAGCAAGGATGACGGCGCCGTGAATATTCGCGTCATATGCTTTAAAAGTTCTCTGCCGCGTGCCGCACATAGTGAGGAGAAGTGGGGCAGGGGGAGGGGGGGGAGGAGAAGCGGGGGGGGCGGGGGGGGGGGGGGCAGGAGAAGCCGGGGGGGGGGGGGGGGGGGGAAGTGGGGGGGGGCGGGAAGAAGAAGCGGGGGGAGGGGGAGGAGGAGAAGCGGGGGGAGGGGGAGGAGGAGAAGCGGGGGGGGGGGGGGGGGGGGGGGGGGAGAAGCGGAGGGGGGAGGGGGAGGAGAAGCGGGGGGGGGGAAGGGGCAGGAAGTAGAGGGCGGGGGGCGAGCGTGGCGGCAGCGGCGGCGGGGGGGGGCAAGGTTGAGTGGGGAGAGGGGGGGAGGGGGGAAGGGGGAGAGGCAGGCAGGGTTGAGTGAAGAGGGGGGAAGGGGGGAGGGGGGAGTGAGGAACGGGGGAGGGGGGAACCGGGGGAGGGGGAGGGAGGAAGGAGGGGGCGAAGGAAGAAGGGCGGGGGAGGCGGGGGGGATGGGGAAGTGGCAGTTTCAGCGTTGGAAATCTTGAAGAGACGATAAAAAATCAATCGTGGCAGCAGTCGATGCCGCCAAGAACCGATCGTGCCTACGACCTGATACTATATTTGCCGCCGACTGACTACAGGCAAACGGGGGCCGGGGTGGGGGGGCAGAACTGCAGCAGCATCGGGAATCGAGAAGGGTTGAAATTCACACTTATCGATAGCCTGCCCTGGCATGCGAAAATGTACTTGTCGATCACGACGATGGTCCATCGTAGGGAGAGCCCGTCGCAACGGTAACGCATACGCTACGATAGAGGCAGCACTTGTCGACTTTTTTTTGTCTAGATGACAATCCTTAACCACAAAACAACCGTCCAAAATTTCACAACTCTATTGATAAACTGTTCGTCATACACACAGGCCGTACACGATTGTGATTGTTCATCGGGGTAGCACTGCTGCTGCTGTTGTTGTTGTTGTTGTTGTTTTCCCCCCCACAGAATCATTTTTTTGGTTGGAACAAGTATATCGATAGAGCTCTCCCTCTCGACTGACGAGCCTCAGGAACAAAACGGCGGGTACGTCTACCGTGGCTTGCGTGCCCGATGCTACAGGGTGGTGGAAAGGGTCCCGCCTAACTAGGCGGTGGTGTTGTAATGCTCTCTCCGGTATCCCCAGGAAATGAAACCGCTTGAATATTGACAGGTCCGCCCGTACATCCGGCCGACCTGCTATCCCGCCGTTTCAGGGGAGGAGAGTGTTATAAGGCTTAGTTTGGGTAAGCTATTGGCTAACCTTTTGCAAGTGGTCAAACGGACTATACCCCACTAATACCTTAGCAGTGGCGTGCGAGAGCAGCATGACTGCCTGACTTACTGGGGAAAGTCGCCTCATTCCTTCCAGGCTATGGGTGCGATTCCCCAGTCGCGCCAAGCGATTTTTTTATTGGCCGCGTTAGCCGCCTTGCATCGGGGTACCGCCTCGTTCAGATCACAGGGTACCGTCTCGTCGAGCTACGGAGTGCAGCAGATTTCTAAAGAATTTTCTGAATTCCAAACACAAAGAGCTGAAATATGTTTTCTCGCCCAAAAACATGACTTCGAAGGCGTTCGTTTCGCGAAAAACCAAATGCCGGTTCTATGCGCCGGTCCTCGAAAAAGACAAGTACTGCACTCTCGCAAAAAGAAATGTTTCGCTAGCCGGTGCCTCCACCCTCGAGTGGAGCTCAACCCCCCAGTCAGAACCATTTTGCACGAAATACGTGCAGCCTGCTACCGTGTGGGAGGCCTCACTCCTACACCTGGCTTTCAGAAGAAGCGGAAGCGCAGCCGGAAAACAATAAATGGACACGGAAGATTTCTCGCGGTTTGTGGCCAAACAGTAGCTCGCCTCCCCGTGAGGCATCAACACTCACTGGAGAATGGTTGTGCCGGATGTAGACGGAGGGAATATCAGTTTAACGTGGAGAGGACGCGCGCGGTGGGGTTCCCAGCCTACAAGGGCGATTGTCGGTGTTGGAGCCCAGTGAAAATCGTTTTTGTTGCCCAACTGAAACCCACTATGCCAGCGCCAGCATCGGTACTACACGCAATAGGCGGCGTCGGCGTCCGGCATGTAGAGATTACTCGGACTCGTAGCACGGTCTGATGCATGTGATTTGTGTCCTTTTTTTGTAATCCCGAAAAGGGCGTACAAGAATAATTTCCTGGATGCCTGCTTTGGGTCCTCCCGGGACGAGAGAGACAGGACGATACCTTCTCTCACCCCGCCCTCTGGTATTCCGGTACCTCTGGTGCCCCTCTGCCTTCAATGACCAACACGTGACCAAACATGTCTGCGGCATCCCCCGCCATCGACTCCTCCATGTGATCGACGGTAACCCCCCCCCCCCCCGCCCACGAGGTGTCCACTTACGGCATACCTACACCGGTGTGTTGCTAGCTAGGAGCGTACCGACGCTACAAGAAAAAAAAACAAAAACGCTGTACTGAGATAGGGAAAGGAAGTGTCACTTGTTTACGCGCTCCGCCGTCGCCATCTCTATCTGCGAACTGGTATCGCTTCTTCCCTAGTGGAAAGGTGCTGGGGAATTAAAGGTTAATAAAAGCCTGGCCAATTCGCTTTTCGAGCGAGAGAAGTAGTTATTTTAGGGGACTAGCGCCATGGTAAGATTCTTTGGTCAGGCTGCGCGATGGAATACCTTCGAAGTCATCTTTTGGAGGGCGATATATTGAGCTCCTCGTGTACGTTGGAGCTCAGGAGCTTCCGCCGCAACTGGTATCGCTTCTTTCCTGGGGGAGAGGTACTGTGCTGGAGAGTCATCCCTCGGCAGGGAGGGGTGCGGAAGAAAGCTTCTGAGCTCCAAACACACGAGGAGCTCAGTTCAGTATCTCACCCTCCAAAAAGTGGCTTCGAAGAAATTCGATCGCGCGCAGCCTGACCAAAGAATGTTACCATGCGCGCTAGTCCCCTAAAACAACTTCGCACACTCGAAAAAAGCTTGCTGAGGCTTTTAACCTGTAATCTTCACTTGCGGAGCTCAAAGAAAATTAACCCCCAAAAAATGCAATCCATACCGCAAGAGGACTCGGTGGGAAATCGATTCACCGTCTATCGCGGGAGGGAGGGCCTAGCAAATCAGGGCCGAACACGGATAAGGAAAGAAACAGTGGAGTATTGTGCCAGGTATGTTGTTTTTGGCGTACACCGTATAGGTGATCATTACTGCCAGGTGTGGTCCTCCGCAACAGCATGCTCAACCCACTTTCTGCGGCAAAAATCGTCCAGTGACTATGGACCCATGCTACTACAGAGGTTGAACTGCCATTTTTCTTTTCTCGGGATGCTGTTACTCGAGAGAGGAGCTCTTTGCCTCGCCCGAACACCTCTTTTGTGGCCGCGGCTGCGGTAAGGTGGCAATTTTTTGGGACCTCTTTTTGTGGTGCCTCGGGATAACTCGCTCGCGCGAGCGAGTTGCGAGCCAGTGCCCCCCCCCATCAGTTTGCACGGCCTTAGGCTTTTTCCGTGCTTGGGTTTTGTTTGCCGTTGTATGAAACCGCGATGCGATGGTTAGGTAGCTACGCCGCGCCAAAAAAAAGATCGCCTAATTTGTTCGTTTTTGTCAAATCGAGGTGCAGAGTCACTCTCGCGGGCCGCTGAAGGCCAGCAATGACAAACGACACAGTTAGGGGGGTCCCCGTCGCGGTCGTTTGTTTTGTGCGCGTGCTCGGGGTCACTCGCGCGAGTGAGCCATCTCGTTCCATACGGTCGTAGGCTTTCGTTGTCTTTAAGGGTTTCGATGGGAATCGCTAGCGGGATGGTTAGGTACGCTGCGCCAACACAAGCCGCCTAACGCGTGTTTGTCGACGAGGTAGAGAGGAACTCATGCGAGTGGTGATTGTGGGGGTATATCGCCCGTACCGTACCGTAGCCTTGATCCATTATGGAAAAGGGAGCAACCCCCCCCCCCCTCCCCCCCCAAACGCAGAAATGGTCTTGGATAAATCATGAAGGTGCAACTCGATAAACAAGCCCATGTTGCCAACGAAAAGCCAATGCGAACAGACAGACATTGGGCAGGTCCCCAGTTTAGGCTTCGAGTGGCCAAAATATCGACCGCGCTACGGCAGAGGCGCTGCTTTTTGTTGTTTTTGTTTTTTTCATTTTTTGAAGATCCTAGCCACTTGAGGAGGAGCTCTATGCCTTCTTAACGCAAGATATAGAAAAAAAAACTCTTTTTTTAGAGGAAAATGAATGTGTCACCCTATACTATGAACAATATCATGTCTTAGTCATGTAGACGGGGAAAGAAAAGAAAAAAACAATTAAAAAGTGACGTTTCCAGTCATATTGGGTTAAGAAGTGCCGAACTTCGGAAAAAAAAATGGGGGGGAAAGTGATACCTCTACCGTAGCCGGCGTCTACAGGGAGCAATGTGAGCGCCCAGCGGTACGGATGAGGTCCATGCCACGCCCGTGTCTCCCGACCCTTTCCGTTGCCGTCCGGGCATCAACTCTTGTCATCCTCCAACCATGCAGTAGTCTACACCGGGGTCATGATGTTTTATCGTCAATATTTCCGGCTGAAGTCCCAAGAGAGTTGAGGAAGTCCGTTCCCAGCACCTCTACCCGCAGCACACGTCTATGGTGCTACGTACTCCCCCAGGCAGATGCTGTGCCCGAAAAAAATCGGGTGGAGTTCTAGCCTAAATAAAGGATCAATTAGACTCTACACTTTCTAAGGCGACGCGCGGTACGATACCGACGATAGAGGTATATGACATGACCGCACAGTTTTTCGCCCGAGAGCTGTTTCCTGGATGACGAAAAAAAAGCGGACTTCTTAACCCTAAATTTGTCCAGATTTTCATCTTCGTTTTCTCCAAACAATTTTCGTTTCGTATGATACCTTCCAACAGGTCCTTTCGATGGTTTGTCCGGCAGCAGTGGCAGTAGTGTTGGTAGTAGTTTATTTTTCCCCGCCCTCGATCAGTTTTCGGTGAGAAACGTAGAGCTCCTTAACGCCTTTACAACTGAAAAACCGTTTCTTGGGACAAAATTACTTGGATTTAGTATAGGGAGGGGTTCGGGGGCTCTAAAGGGATTAACGCCTTCACGGCTGGCAACAACCCGATTATGGCGGACAAAATACTTGAAATTAGAATAGGGAAGGGCTTCGGGCTTTTGCTAAGGGATAACGCTGTGGATGCTTAGCCGAGAATGGGACATGTAGCGTCCCCTTAAAAAAAAGGGCTGCTTTTTAGCTCCATTGCGAACTGAGGTAGACCCGTAAAGACAGGTAAGATGTCCCATTTCCCGAGAAATGGAACCTCTACCTTAGCCGAAAAACGGGACATATAGCGTCTCCTAAACAAAAGGATATATATATATTAGCTCCTTTGCGAACTGAGATAGACTGAAAGACAAGCAAGATGTCCCCATTTCCCGAGAAACGGGACCTCTCTATATTGGAAAAAAGTATGCAGAGGCACTCAGGGCATGGTCCCTGCGCCCAGGTACCAGCTTCGGGGTATGCAGCAGGCGCGTAGTCAATCATATTAATTTGTTAATATATGTTCTGGATGTCGTGACCTCACACTGTTTGGTCGTATTCATAGGTGTAAGTGATGAGCCTAAGGAAATCAATGGTGTACCTCCGCCGTGCCACGCGCGTAAGGCTCACCTGTTTCCGCGCTCCACCTCCGCATCTCTGGCTGCAAGTATCGCCTTCTTCTTGGGGCGAGTCTTGAGGTGGGCAAGCTGAAGGGTCTGTGGGGTGGAGTTGTCCACCGTCCCAGTTCCCGGTGCCCTTGCACTGATCTCTGCCAGTCTTTTCTCGTGGTGAGCTCGAAACCTTGCCTGCCGGCGTGAAAAACCAAAACGAGAGGCGACGTTTCAGCAGCTTAATTGCCCAGTTGTTGAGAGCGCGAGAAACATCAGCCGGGAGTCATTCCACGGCAGCGATTGCTTTTCTTGGGACAAGCCTTTCGGACCTTGTTACGTTGTTACCTTGTTACCTTGTTACCTTGTTGCCTTGTTACGTTGTTACGTTGTTACGTTGTTACGTTGTTATCTTGTTACGTTGTTACGTTGTTACGTTGTTACCTTGTTACCTTGTTACCTTGTTACCTTGTTGTCTTGTTACCTTGTTACCTTGTTTACCTTGTGATCTTGTTACCTTGTTGCCTTGTTACGTTGTTACGTTGCTATCTTGTTACCTTGTTACCTTGTTTCCTTGTTTCCTTGTTACCTTGTTACCTTGTTACCTTCTTGCCTTGTTACCTTGTTACCTTGTTACCTTCTTGCCTTGTTACCTTGTAACCTTGTTACCTTGTTACGTTGTTACCTTGTTACTTTGTTACCTTGATACCTTGTTACCTTGTTACCTTGTTACCTTGTTACCTTGTTAGCGGTTGGGCTCCTCAACCGTGAAACTATCAGCGAGCACGATAACTTTACGAGTTTATTTGTTTTTAGGACTAGCGCATGGAAAATGTTGGTGGGGTTGCGCAAACGAACGCTTTCGAAGCCATGTTTCGCGTGAAGTCTTGAGTTCCTCCCGTTAGGACCTCAGAAATTTCCTAGAATATTCTGCACCGCTAGCATCGGATGGCTCGCTTGTGCAAGCCACATGAACCATTTAGTATCGCGAGTGACGATATAGTGAGGGTGGGGTGTGCATGCTGCGCGTAGCCCAATCGCGGCATCTCTACTAATGGGTTACAGCAGTGCTGGGGCTTTGTAGACGAGTGCCACTATTGGAAGGAATTAGTCTTTTTTTCTGCTACATTTTTATTTCGAATAGCGGGGGCTCCCTAATCCTGCCAGGGCTGGAAAAACGCGGTCGAAACAACCAAGGCGCGTGCCTTGTCAACGGTTTTTTGTGTGAGCGCGCATCAAGAGGAGGGGGGGGGAGGGAAGGGCTTTGGGTGGCATAGATGTAGGCGTTTGCTATACGTGTGGTGCTAGGTCTAGGCGATGGTGCGGGTGGTGGGGAAGGACGGGGCGTTGGGGGCGGCGGTGGGTGGCAATTGCAGCAGCGGCATGGACGGCTCTAAAAAGATAATGAGTTGATATCCAGTGCGTAAAGTGTTTATTACTCTGGCGGATTTCGATATTAGGTGGGGCGTTTGAGCAAGGAAGACCGAGGAAGAAAAAAAAAGGGGGGGGGGAGGGGGGATAGGGTTTTTTAGGAGGTTTAGGTCACATGTTATATTCAAATACACTCCGGCTGTGAGATCAAGGATATGTAGGGGCTTGTTGTACGCGAAGTCTAGGCGATCGTGCGGGTGGTGGGAAGGAGGGGGCGTTGGAGGGGGGGGTTGAAGGGGGTGGGGGGAAAGAATGAAAACTACCTCATGGATGGTTAGAAAGATAATGACGTGATATATCAACTGCGTAGAGATGTTTATTACTCTGGCCGATTTCGATTGTAAGTGGGGCGTTTGAACAAACTGGGCGGAAAAAAAAAACAAAAAAAAAACAAAAAGGGGGGTGGGGGGGGGAAGGGCTGGGAGGTTTGGACAAGAGGGATCGGGGGGGAAGGGGGGGCGGGGGGGACACTTCAATATGTGCGCGGAAACTATAAATCCTTAAAGGGGATAAATCTGACGGTTGTGGCAAGAAGACATCCCTTTATATCATCTGCCTGGTACAGTTTACTATTCTAGAAGGTTTGATGTTAGATGCAGTATGCAACCCAGTGCTTAGGTGTAGTAAACAACGTGTTAAATCTTAATAATTTGTTACTGCACATGGATCGAAAGATAGAAAAGTTTTGTAGTCACCATTATTTTCTGACATCGATCGGCCATGAAACCTTCGATAAAGAAGATCACTAGTTTCGCGATGGGGCTATCGTAGAATCAGTCCTCTATTGTAGCACCAGCGATCACGAGCGGGTCAACGAGAAAACAGTACTACAGCAGGCGCGTGCTACCCGAAGTCCGTCTTGCGAGCGGTTGTTGGAAGGATGCAATTCACCCTTCCTGCGACTCGCCGAACACCTCACCGCGCTTCGCGCTTGGTGCAAACAATGTCCAGCTGGTTGGTGAAAACCTGACGTGCTCTGTCCCGGCATAGTAGCGACGCGAGGTTCTATGGTCGTACGACCAGTATCATGCACAGCGCGTGTCGCACCAACTCCTTGGATTGTGCCGTACAACTCCTTGGATTGTGTCGTAAAACTCCTTGGATTGTGTCGGACCCAACTCCTTACATTGTGTCGTACAGCTCCTTGGATAGTGTCGTATAACTCCTTGGGTTGTGCCGTATAAGTCCTTGGATTGTGTCGTAGATCGGAACGTGAATGAACTCCTTCCTGACCCAGCAGCCCGCTTTGCTTCGTCAATACCAAAGTGGAAGATGCCGTGCGTGATGAAAAGTCAATACTTTTGGTCAATTTTTTTTACGATGAAGCTCCCAAAAAAAGGATTGAAAACCCAAAATCCGTCGTAGAATGAATGTAATTATTAAAAATATAGTCTATAGTCTAGACCATGTCGATAAGATTATTACATACATCTGTATAGTCTAAGCCATGTGATTTGTCAGCGCGTTATGCTTCCAGTTTTATCAAAACGCACAAGTTCTGGGTGGGTAAAAGTTGAGCGAGGCTAGAGAGGGTGGGGTTACATGCTGCGGCGCGTAACCCCCACCGCGGTATCTCTTAGGTTGCAGAGGGGGGAAGGGAAGCAGCGTCGTAGGTAATAAATGACGGCAAGATAACGCGTGCTAGCTGCGGTGTAGACGTAGCACGTTTTTGTCGAAACACGTTTCATTCTGAATGGTGGAGGGCTGTGTCCTTGATCCAAAATCGTGGGGAAAAATCCTTTCTTTGTATATCTTACCTGCTGTACTAGGTCATGGGAATAGTTCATCGACTTGCACGCGTTCGTTTTTCTCGCAATCGGAATCGTTCTTTCTGGGCGAGGTTAAGGCCTCCCAGCCCGAGGAACCTCGTTCAGAAACGAAAGTGTGCGCCTTCTGTCGTGGCGCGCATCCTACAGCAGCGGCCACCGCCTCACGGTGCTGGGGCAGGGGATTTGCGTCCGGTTTGCAACGTAAGGAGGCTTTATGTGGGCCAAGACTACGGTCGGGGATATGTTTACAGCCTCTTTGTCGCTAATGGGTTGTCACCACTCGCACGAGCGACTCTTAACCTCACTGACAGAAACACTCCAGGCGATGAGCTTGGCGCAGCGTCGCCAACCCTTTCATAGTGTGCATTCACATCGCAAAAGTTAGTGCGAGAAGTATCTCAGATATCAGCACGAAGGCTTTGATCAAACCACAAAAAAGGAACGGGCGCGAGTGACCCTGAGCCACCGCATTATTAAACAAAAACGAAACAAAGCGACCCCCAAAAATGGGCCCCTTGCCGGACTTTTGGGCTATTGATTGCAAACAATGGTTGCACCGCCGCGAGCTCGTCCTGTTGTTAGAGATTCGCTCGGTGAGTTCGCGTTCGTCGCTTGTTTGGTCGAAACGCGTGGGCCTCAAAAGGGTCTACTCGTGAAGTGAAGTGGTACTACAGCAGTTTAGCAGTATTGAAACAGTTCGCGTGGGAACGGAAGACGGGGCACCTGCTTTACTTTTGCGCACCGCTTTATTTTTTTTACGTGCACATGGTGAATTATATGGGGCTGAAGACATGTTCCACGGAAACCATAGTCTATGCCTATATGGAAGTATCGTCCCGTTCGTTGACGCTCTGGTAGGTAACATCCACCGCCGGCCTGCATACCCTTCACGTGAAGCGTAGGAAGCACCCGACTAATGCACGTGACGCAGCTTGCAAGGTTAGGTATCGGTCGGTCAAGAGAAGTCAAAGAGCTGACGGATTTTTCAGTCGTAAATACGAATACATGCACGCGAGAATCATACGTATGGACAGGGCAAGAGTTTGTACTGCTAGCCCCTGCTGTATCGCACCTTGTGTATGTCCCTGGCAAGCCCTGGCTTCTGGGCATCCAGCCCTACCCTCGAGCGGTGCATAAGGACGGCTTTACGATAGCAGCGGTGCTCGGGGTATAGGCGCCACCGCCCGCCACTCATACGGGTGTATTGACACCTTTACACGAGTATCATTTGGGTGGCATCAAATCATGTTCCTTTGTGTTACCGCTCGAGCCCAGCATTGCAATATACTCAGTATATGCAGCCGGGATA
Organism: Undaria pinnatifida; assembly: GCA_012845835.1. Classification (NCBI taxonomy): domain Eukaryota; class Phaeophyceae; order Laminariales; family Alariaceae; genus Undaria; species Undaria pinnatifida. The sequence goes on from JABAKD010000001.1 coordinate 13,882,343, forward strand.
CAGTTGTAACCGTTTTTTTTTGTTTTCGACGAAAGTGGATAATTTACGCCGCACATCGTGCGACCTAGTTGTCGTACGACAACAACAGCAGTTTAGTAGTAAGCTGCAAAGCTGCGCAGTCGCCCACTACTCAGGTACGTGTACAAGTACGAGTGCGTTTTGACAGGCGTTAAATTGTTTTTCTTCCGTGTGTGTTTTCATGTTTGTTTTTACGGCTTAAGCTTAACCGTTTTTTGTCCGTCGAAACCAAATTCCGCCGCACCTCGAACGATTTCTTTTTATTACGCCGCACCCTGGCCGCACGAGAGTGTCCTCCAGCTCTAGGTCACGGTCACATGCAACGTACACGGCAGTGCGAGGTGTACGACTGCCGGCCTATAGATTGGGCTAACGAGTGTTTGGTGCAACTCTCGCCACGATATGAACATTGCTGGTCTGAACGCCATTTATTTATGTGCGTATGCTCTTCAAACGTTTATTTCTGCCCAACCTCCGACATCCAGCACAAACATAGACTAGTCTACATCGTCTCGTACAAGTATGGACTAGTCTAGTGTTCGACGTGCATATAGTCGGTGCCCGTGCCGAGTGTTCGTGTCCAGACATAAACGACGAGCACGAGTACGGCAATAGCTCTGTACCTGTCATCACAGTCTCCGAGACAGAAAACATGCTATTAATAGAGACGATATATAGACTATGCGAAAGCCTGTCTGTCTGTGGACACCATTCATTGGCAAGCAATCCCGTATTATCTCCAAAACAATCTCCTCCCTAAAATACGTACAATAATAGTCTAGTAGCATACATAGCGCGTGTGCTTCACGACAATAGGTTCCGTGGTGTGGTGGCGGTAGCACTTCTATTTTCCCAAAAATGCAAAAACTCACTCGCGCCTGACCGACGGAGTTGCCCAGGTGAAGAGCTATGTACGCAGCCGGTCGCCCCGGTGGCGTGTCAGGCTATATCCTCGAACCTGGTATATATAAGTCAGTTCCGTGAGTTCGAGCCTCGCCGAGTGCTTTCTCGTATAAATTCGTTGGGACTTTTTCTTGTGCACAAATTGACTTGCGGAAAGCGCGAGAGCGTGAGTTAGCAATACACTCGATGAAAAATCGACGAGCAGTGGGATTGCTGAACCCTATGCGCGATAAAAATTGAAGGCAAGAACCGGGGGGAAGAAGGGACGACACCTACCTGTGACCACGGCTTGTCCACAACAAGCTGGAAAGTAAAATTGTGAGAAGAAAAAAAAAAAAAAAAAAACGCAGTAACGCCTGCTACGATAGATATTTTTTATAGAAGAGGAAACACTTTCTTACGTTCTGGCTTTTTTTTTGCCGAATTTTGAAACTCCTTATGACCCAATAATATCGCAGTGGAACGTCGTTTTTTTCCGTATGGTGCACATTTTTTGTTTACCGTTTCATACCTGGTATGATAGCTATATTTTGGGTGCACATTGCATTACTCAGGGGGTACACAGCAATTTCGTTTTTCTCGCAATCAGTTATTTTGGGTAAATTTTTTTTAGATCTCTCTCTTGTCAATGCAAGGATGCTCAGAAGAGTGCGAATCGGTGCACTGCACCTTTTCTGCCGCACAGGATACCGTATGCCACACCATATGCGCCCAGCATCGTAGTAACCTAAAAACCGATCAGAAGGACAGGGCTCCTTAGCCACAAAAATCGTCGTCGGAATTTCGTACATTTTTTTTGCAATGATTTTAGTCGGATATGCCACAAACTTGGCCATGGGCACATGTATATTCATCGGGCGGCACTTCCCCCCCCCCCCCCCCCCCCCCAACAGGTCAGTATTGCCCCCGAGGGGTATACTCCTATACTATACAATATACTATATACTCCGGAGTAATTATTATTATTATTGCCCTCCCTCCAACACTATAGCGTAGATGCCGTTCCGATATAAATCGAATATCCTTCCATAAAGCAGCAAGCACTAGTACCTAATATGAAGTCGAATGATCGCTCCATTTTGTTTTTCCACGTGATTTTCTCGTTGTATACCTAGGCCATGCGATTTTTTTCATCCGGCATCATATATATGTGTATGTGTATTGGCAGTTTTGTTTATCTCCAAATCAGCTTTTGGGAGGGGTAGGTCTTAAGCTCGAAAAGTGAAAGAAAACCTCAGAAAAAACGAAAAAAGTGGTGTGCCCCTCCCCATCGTGGTGAGCGTCTGGGCGAGCTATAGTCTACACACAAGCTATGTATGTTAGACGTGCACCATTCGCTGCTGTCTGAGGCACTCTCGTTCGAGAGGAGATCTATCTATCTATGCCGTTTCTGAACTCATGAGTAAAAAAAAAAAAACTTATTTTGATGGCAAAAAACCTAAACAAAACTGCTCACCCGATGAATAATCTGATGGCCTACCTAGTTAGGTACACACAAAATAATAAAAAAAAATCCGCCACCGCAAGAAATAATTGAAAAAATCCTGACGATTTTTGGGTCGAGGGAGCTCCGCAAACGTTGTACCAGGAGCAAAAAAAAGTATATATCATATATATAGCTACACTGTAGTTGCAAGGGGAGTCGCCGACCTATATCCTTCATGAGGACACACAACCCGTAATACGCGCGATCGGAGTATCACACACAGCTTGCAAAGATGAGTTGCGACAAAATATTCGATCTCACAGCTGGAGTGTATTTTCATTTTTCATAGTATATTTATAGTCGAAAAGGTGTCACCTCTATCTTCGCAGGCGGCTTCAGAGACCCTCAAGCCACTACCCTGAGAAGGCAGGGCACTCTTTGCCGTGTAGCGTGTGTCTGTGCCCAGTTTTGAATGGGTAGGCGCTGGGTCGAAAAAAGTATTAAATACTGACGACTGGTTCTACGATAGCCCCCCTCCCCGAAGCCAGTGATATTGCTCGACGGAAGTTTCACGGCCTGCTCGATACGAGCAAGGATGCTATGCAAAAGATATCTTCGTACTTCGAATCGAATGTATATATATATATGTTTTCTTGTTTGCGAAGAACTATCGAACGGTGACGTCGGGGTGGGTGGCAAGGGGCAACGTGTTTCAGGAGATACTGCCGGGAGCTGGTTTCAAAACCGGCGATTTTTTCGACGAAAACATAAGGGGGGGGGGGGCTACCGTAGGACGATTCTTGATATTGAAACCGTCCAGCGTCACAATCCAACGGAAACCCAACGAAAAAAAAACGGCGAAACCAAAAGTGGCGAAGAAATGCGTTTTTTTTTTCCTTCTATTTCTTTATTTTCTGCCGTAAGTTAAAAACAAAATGGTTAAGAAATGCGTTTTTCCTTCCCTCCTTTTTATTTTTTGACCTATTATCGAATTTTTTCCTTGATTGGTTAGTTGGTTGGTTGGTTGGTTGGTTGGTTGGTTGGCCTTGGGAAATAACAACAATCGGCTTCAAAAACATTTTTAGCGTTCTTCTTTTGTACCTCAACAGCGGTGGGAAAGTCGCAAACACACTTACCCTTTCGTTTTCCTTCCGAGCGATAGGTGTCCTGTACAGTTCGTTTCACTATACAAACGAGCATTCGTGCCCCCTTGTGATGGTATGTTTCGCAAAGCCTACATTAGCAAGGCAGTACACGCGTGGGGTAGGAACGCGAAACCGTCACCGCTGTAAAGAAGACGCGTTCTTCGATAGAGGCGCACCACGTGTTTCGTAATACTACTCCTCACTACATGAACTTAAGACATGTTCTTCTGAACCCAAAAATTGATTTTAAATATATATATATATATACCTGCTTTATCGCGGATGGAAAATTCAAACATGGCCTAGGTGTACAACGATAATCATCAGCGAAAAAGAAAACAACAACCTAGATTTCGGACGATTTTAGGTCGAGGAGCCTCGTCACTCAGCGACCAATTCCGACGAAAAGGTGCTTCCTCTATCATTGCACGCGTCCGAGTTCCATCCTAGGACACTTCTTTGTGTACCAACTCCGGATGGGCAATAGCTGGGTCATGCAAAAACACATCGTGACGGTATTGAAACCGTCCAACCTCACACACGATCTAAGGCCAACCCAAAACCACCCACGAGAAATCGTCGGGGGAAATAAATAATGTTTAAGCAACAAGTTTTTCCTACAGCTTTTGTGTGCCTTCTAACCTACCTGGTAAGCTTTTCATTGGTTGGTTGGCCTTGGGTTAACACAGTCATTGGTTTCAATACTGTTTTTAACGTTTTTTTTCCAATCCAACGGCGTTGGAAATCGCGAAACACCGTAATGTTCCATTTTCGGATTGTTGTACGGTAGCCCCCCCCCAACTTTTCGTTAACGAAAGCGCTGGTGTTAAAACCAGCTCCCGGCCGTATCTCCTGAAGTACTGTGCTCCTTGAAGCTCCCACCTCGTTCGATAGTCCTTCGCGAACGACAAAGTATGTGAGGATGATTTTTTCGTGGAATCCTTCCTCGTGTCGAGCAACCATAAAACGTTCGATAGAAAATATCGCTGGTTTTGGAGGGGGGGGGGGGGCGTCCTCGACCAAAAGCTTTTCGTAGCAGAGGCGTCTTCGACACCCTTAAGTTGTGAGCAGAAACCCGAAACGCAATGAGCCCTGGAGCAAGAGTTCGCTGACTGTTTTTATTTTATCACCTGGACTTGCGAGTTGGAAAATCATGCCGGGCACCGTCCGAAAGTTGCTGCCCTCCCTAGCCACCTCGGCTGAAAGAAGCTCGCCCCCCCCACCCGATCCCCTCCCCTCCCCTCCCTTATGGTCTCTTGCAACTACGGCCGAGCGTGATGCGATTATGCTCTCGCTAAGGCATCCACGCGGTAGTTACCTAGTATCCCCGTTGATGTATCTGAAAGTGGCCACGCCAGAGCAACAAAAACTCTTCGAAGCTGCCATCCGATAGTCAAAAAAGAACGCAGAAGGGTTCGGCAAAATCGCCTCGCATGTGGTTCTTAGTAGGATGTAGCCCACCCGCCATGCGACTCGCCGAACATCCCATGGGCGCTTCGCGCTTGGTGCGCGCGGTCTCTGCCTGGTCGGTGAAGACCCGACGTGCTCCTTCCCGGCGTTGACGGGATGCGACGGTCAATCGTCTTGTGACTACGGCTATCCTCAGAACGAGTGCCCCCCCCTCCCCCCCCTCCTCCCAACCCGAGTTACAAAAAACTAAAGTCGAGTTGGCTGAACGGAAATCCACAAAAAAAAATCATCATGGAAAAATGTAAGTTTTATGGGTTGATTATTTCAACCCCTGGACTTGCGAGTACGAAATAATGTTGGGCATCTCGTCCGGCATGTAGTTGCTGCCTTTCCTCGCCAACGCCCTCTTCGCCACCCCAGCCGGAAGCTCAATCCCACCCCCACCAGCACCGACCGGTGTTCGCGCCTGCCCCTGTATATATACGGGAAAGAGAAAAGTTTTCCGTGTCAGGCAGGGGGGGGTGAGAAGAGAGGGGAGAGGGGAGGGGGGGGGGTTAGGAACGAGCAGGGAGGGGGGAGGGGGAAGGGTTCGAAACCAGCGACACCGATCGGGTCTCGCGTCTGGCCCTACATACGGGAAAGGGAAAGGGTTTCCACGGGATTGGGGGGGGGCGGGGGGGGTGTACTCCGTTTGTGCATGGCCGTAATCGTATGACAATAGAGGGGGGGCTAGGAATCAACAGGAACGATCGATGTCTGCGCCTGCCCCTAAATAAGGATGGAAGATCGCAAAGTTCCATTCCAGACAGGGCGGGTTTGGAGGAGGGGTGACGGTGGCTGGGACGGGAGTTGGGACGAGGCGGCGGGGGGGCGAGAGGTGCATACGTAGTGATCCGCGCTATGGCCTCGCTCACCCCGCTAGTGCCACTACTTCAGTAACCGCTGCGGGAAAGCGTAGTATTTCCCGGCCAAATTTTGATTTCATTATGGTTTTTCGGATCTTCCGAGAGCCCCAGCACCTTTGTGTAAACACACGGACTCTGGTGTTTTTACAGGAGTTAATGTGACACAACAACAACAACAAGCAACAACAACAACAAGCAGCAAGCAACAACAACAACAACAACAACAACCGCCACCGCTAAAGAAACGACGTCGCGGCTATAGTTATCACTTATGAAACCGCTGTTACCTGGTCCACTCCGACCTCCGTTGCTGCCACCGCTGCCCCCACTGTTACTGTTGCCGTAACCACTAGGGTTAACCTAGCTTTCCACTAACGTTGCTCCTATAGATACCCTTCTCATTATGGGTATCGCTGCCACGGTCGTTTCCGATACCGATATCGATACTGCTACGGAACAATTATACTCGAGAATACAATCACTGTCACTGCCGCAATCATACACGCTACTGATACCGCTTCCGTCTCCCCTGCAGCTGCCGCTAGAGTTGAAAATACCAATAAAGTCGTCATTATCGATAGCGATACCGATATCGATATCGACAACGATACCGACACCGACACCGATATTTCTACGTATGATATTGTCGGCAACAGTGTCGCCATCGCTGCAGACACCATCACCGCGGTTGAAAGCACCGGTATGTTTATCGTTCTCGTCGCTGTTACCGTTTCCGCTACCGCCATCACTGCAGCGGAAATGGAGCATAGTTTATGATACCGCAGCATGCTGCATGCTTCCAGCGTGACAGCGCTACCGAACATCGCCCCGGACTGAGGATACTTCTTGCCCCCCTCCCCCCCGCTGCCCGTCCACCGCCCCTCCAACTCCCTTGTCACCTCTCCCACTATCACTACCAACCCCCGCCTCATCCCCCCCTTTCGTGATCCCACCTTTGAATGAAATCTCTCAACGTGATTGACCAGCGTGACAGCGTTGCCGAACATCGCCCCACAATGAGGGCACTTCTCCCTCCCCCCTCCCCCGCCTCCTCCGCCTCCCGTCCCCGCTCCTGCCGCTCCGGAATGCCCCCTAGCTTTCGCGCTACTCTGTCGCGATGTGACAGTTCGCCTCGCAGGGCTAGTCGCGCCACCCTCTCCGGCCAATACGTTAGCGCGGGGAGAAAACATGGGCGAGGCTGGGGATGGTGTTTGTCCCTGGGTGATGGTTGTGGCAGGGGGCAGGGTGGCAGGGCGGTGAGGGGGGCGGGGAAGAGGGGGGGGGGGCGGGGGGGGCGGGGGGGGTGTGTGATGGTGGTGGTGTTGATTGCGGTGGTGGTGGTGGGTGGTAGGTGGCGGTAGTGGTTGCCGAGGTACCGGGAAAACTCGGCTTAGAGTATGGTTGAAGAGGCTGGGGAGAGGGCAGGGAGGGGCAGTTCAAGACGAGAAGACTGTTGCCTCTCTGCGTCAGCGATTTGCAGGCATCGTTCTAAGGTCGTTGAAGGAGTTGGAGGTAGGGGGAGGGCGTGGTAGGTTATAGTGGTGCTGCTGAAAAAAAGCGCGATTAATCCCTACAGAACCGCACTACTATGTTTTTATGAAAAATACTTAGAACTAGTGTTGGATACATTTTTCGGGCGATATAAATGGTAGGGGTGGGGAATGGGTGTAAAAGCGTGGAAGATCTACAGCAGAAACTCGTCATGCTGAAATACATGCCCCATGAGAAGCACACCTCCCCCGATAACGACGGACCTCACAGCAAACTGCGGCAGTAGATACGCCGGGGGGTGGTGCGCCGAACATCCGAAAAGGGCAGGTCCCACGCCTTACAAAATTCGAGAAGGCGATTTTTCGGCGAGTAGCTTCAAAACATGCTTCAATATTTTGGGGACTTGACTGCCTGGTTGTGTCTATAGCGACGTAAACAACGACAGAAGCGATTTTTCCAACCGTTCACGAAGAGCGTGTAGCACAGCAGTAGGTATTATCACGCCCCTGCGCCGGTCCCTTTTCACGCCTCCCTCCATGCGTTGCACTTTTAAACGCACACCCTACCCCAGCACTATAGACGCACACACATTCGCGTAGCCGACGCTGTACTCGCACGTAAATAATAGAAGCCTGTAGGTACCTCGCTATGAAAAAGGCCTTTGTTTTGACCTTGCAAGGCCAAAACCGGCCTCATCCTACTAATTGCTACGACGCAACGGGACTCCTGTATTTCCCACCTTGCACTGCCCCTCCGCCTCCCCCGTCCCCTTTTGCCGTTCCCCAAGCCGCGATTTGCCGGTACCTTGACAACCACCACCCCACCACCTATCACCACCACCACCTATCACTACCACCACCTATCACTAACACCACCTATCACTACCACTACCCATCACTACCACCACCTATCACTACCACTACCTATCACTACCACCAACAACAACACCAACAACACCACCAACACCACCAACACCAACACCTATCACCATCACCAACACCACCACCACAACACCACGAACACCACGAACACCACCACCAATGCCAGAACTCAGCCTTGCCTCATCACAATACTCGAATCGTTTTCCGACAATTTTCTCCTTTTCAAAAACCTTCAAACAGGGTTTGCCCCTCAAAATACTTCGATTTGCGTGCGACAAATTCTTTAGAAGCCACAGAAAACAAAAGGTGCGGATTTTCTTTGTCAGTCGGACGCACCTACGTGCAACAACACCACCCTTGTAAAACACCCTGGTGCAACACCTTTTTGGCGATTTCTGGCTTGCACGTTGGCCCAGACCAAAGACGACCTCTACTCTAACCCTAAGCGTTGCTGTAACCCGAATGCTTCGAGGGCACTGATGTCGGCGTGGGGGGGTCTCGCGGCTCGGTTGCTTGTTTCGGTGACGTTCAAACAAAGAAAAAAAGGGCGGCCGAAAGGCCATCCTCCACCAACGAGACAGTAGTGTTGCGTGTGGAACAAAAAAACAAAAAGGTCACGGTGGTGTCGTACAAGAACAAAGTTACAAGGTGTACCTGTTGTAAAGCTGGGCCTGGTCCTGCCGGTCGAGCGACCGGTCACGAAAAACAGGAAAAGGATAGGTCCGAGGCTCACCGTAGGGCGGCCGGTGACGATCGTTACGACAAGCAAAAGCTTAGAGATTGCCCTACAATGCACACCCGGTAACACGCGCGATCGAAGTGTCAAGACCAGCTTCGACGATGTCCTCGATCTCACAGCCGAATCGTTTTTCTTTTTTGTTTTTCTTGTACGGAAAAGAAAACAAGCCGGCACGCCACACCGGCAAGTCAGTTGAACTCGGGATAGAAAACAAGCCGGCATGCCACACCGGCAAATCAGTTTACTCGGGAAGCAGGGAAACCGTCTGAGAAACGGGCGAGGGTTGTTACAGCAGCGAATGGAGGGGACGGGGGGAGAGAGGAGAGGAGAGGCGGGCACTCCATACCCTAGCCTGTTTGTTTCCAACTTCGATTTTTTTCCCATGTCTAATACCAAGTGTTTTGCCGCCATGTCGGGAGTGCGGTGCTGAAAAAAGGTTGAGATAGTACTTCGAAGTATATCGGACTCCAGACGAGCTCCTGTAGCAGAAGATTTGTAGCAAACATTCATCAAGTAGACGCGGTGGAAGTCAGAGGATGCCTCAGTAAAGTTAAAAAAGCGTGCCACTTTTGCTTTGGCACGGCCATATTCAGAACCTCGCGTGTGGATCATGCACATGTCACGTAACACGTAAATGTCTTCACATCGTGGGTTCATTGCACGATTAGCGTCCATTATTACCATTGACTAGGTTTTGACTCGTGAAAAACTTTCCTAAAAATCGGGCGGCCGGTTTTGCTTCGCAGCTTGGGAAGATGAGTATCGACCCGAAAATTTGTCGAACTCACAGCTGACGTTGTCAAAAGAACTTTATAAAAAACATGCGGACGTATCTTGCCATGGGAGAGCCTCCAATGACAATCATCATGGAATTATCTTGGGGGTTAGGGTAGGGGGCGGGGGAAGGAAAGGGGGCGGGACGGGAAGGCCCCCCTCCTACCCGTAGCATGGATCCGGGTGTTCATGCAACGAAGTAAGGCATGCTTACCATGGGAGAGAGTCGGTGCTGATGACCATCATGGGTTGCCTCTTGAGCGGGGTAAATCCTGCTAGGATGGCGCTCCCGTTCTGAGATCAAACTTTTACTTGGAGTTAGAGCTTGAAAACACTCCTACCTACAGTGCATGGTCATCCCTCCATAGTGCGGTACAGTGCGGTATAGTGCATCAGGATCATCCCTCTATAGTGCGGTGTGGTGCGGTATGGTGCGGTATGGTGCGGCAGGGGTTACGCCACTTGGGTCTAAGTATTCTGAGCGGCTGAGCTTCCTCAAGCGTGGACCTATCGGTTAGTGTGAACATATTTTGGCGAAGTGTGTGCGTGTGGCTTAGGACTGCCTCATGGGGAAATTTTAGTCGGGTTCCAAACGAGCGGATGCCTTTCAAGTAATTTTCTCGGGTGAGAAAGCAGTTCAGCTGCTCACGGGCAGGAGCCCAGGAACTTTTACTGCGCCGTTGCCTTAGGATGACTCTGCAGCAGTCAAGTGCCACCGGAGAAAAGAAATCCCACACGGGTTCTGAGCAGCAGCAGCAGCAGCAGCAGCAGCAGCAGCAGCAGCAGCAGCAGCAGCAACTTTCCCACAAACAAAACGTTGGTGCGAAAATAATCTGACTGCGTTTCAGGCGCGGATTGGCCTGATAGGACGGTCGAGCTTCCAGGCGACAAGAAGAGGAGACGCGCTTACCCTGGGGGAGCCGGTGATGATCATCATCATGGCTTTCTTCTCGGGGTCAGAGTCCAGCCAACACCGGCAAGTCATGGTGCAGGCCATGATCATCATTGCGGAGTTCGACACAAAGACGAGGAAAATCATCGACACCGCTGCCACGTGATAGCTAACATGAGGAAGGGGGGGGTCGGGGGGAGCGGGGAGGGAAGGAGGGAAGGGAGAGAAGGGGGGGGGGGGGGGGGGGGGAGGGAGGGGAGATGGTAGGGGAAGACGGTGCAAAGAGAACATGGATGGTGCAAGCGGCAAACGTTGACACCGATAATAGGTCGATCATCGACGTTGACAACGACGGAGACGACGGTAGGAACGACGGCAAACAAGAACAGCAACCACAGCTGCAGCACCAACAACGACAACCGTGCCACGATACATAGGGTTCTTCGTCCGATATTGCTCGCTATAGTATGCCTAAGCTACGGGATTGTTTCCCGAGATGTGCTTTCATTTTTCTACAAAAAAAGGTTTTCTGGGTGGCACAGAGAACTCCGCAAGTGAGGAAGGGGACTATCAAACCCTTCCATTGCATGCATATTTACCAACACGTGAAATCCTAACCACTACAGCCGGAACTCTAAACAGAGAAATGAAGAATTCAGCTTAAGTTCCCCCACACAAGTTATCAAATAAGCTGTACTCTACCTTGGGTTGTCGCAGTACTCCTCCACGTCATCGCTGATGCAGCAGTCGTCCACGAACTGCGTGCAGAGGTTCGACACCTGGAAGGTCGTTGCATGCATTTTCAAGGGGGAAGGGGGGGGTCGGGAAACCACAACCAAAACCACAACCACAAGACGATTGTAAAGCGCGCTTGTCGGTGTCTATCGCGTACGATTTTGTGTAGGTGCAGCAGTCACGAACGAATCACGCCTCCATCACCACCACCACCACCACCACCATCACCACCACCGCTTCCACCACTGCCACCATCACCCCCACCACCACCACCACCACCACCACCAATACCTATCACCACCACCACCACCACCACCACCACCACCAACACCTATCACCACCACCACCACCACCACCACCACCACCACCACCACCATCACCACCACCACCACAACCACCGCCACCATCACCGTACACCTACAACAAGGACGAGCGCGTGACAAACCCTTACCGAGAGCAGCTACGGCACAGCGGCCATAAAGCATAGCAGCAACCAAGGCATGCACACCGTTTCGCAAACTATGCTACATTTGAAGTGGTACGAGGTACATACCAATAGTACATTTGCAACAAAGCTGTTTTCGCCATCACGTATACTTTCTATCTCAACCCGACGGGCAGATTATCGAATAGAAGCTAGCAAAACGTATTCAAAATGATGTGTAGGACGTCGAGTATTGCATACCATGAAAAAAATATGTACGGTACTTATCTAACCCCCGGAGCCAAACTAACAAAACGGTCTTGAAGAGACCACCATCGTTGTGGACCTGGACGGTATTGGATGGAAAACAGACGAACCTTTAAAGTCGTTTGGGCTATTATAGTCGGCGTTGCTTGCTTGCAGGGTTAACTGAGCTGTGGCTGATTAGGTTTTCTGTAGTTCAATTAGGTTCCCCCCCCCCCCCCCCCCCCCCCTTTTCAACTTGCGACACCCCGTGGATTTCAAGCCGGCCGCATCTCGAAGAGGAAGCTTGTCTGGTAGCATTAAAAAACGACGATTCCTGTCCGCTGTCCCACCTCACAGTTGTCCTCCAAAAGAGAGCAGCACCCAGCGATGTAGTTGATGTCCACCATCACCACGGCAAACGCGCCGAGGCACGTGAACGCGCCCACCACAGAGGTCAGCAACGTCTCCGCCGCACCTCTCCTGTCCACCTGATGTATTTTCAATGAGAATCGGCACATGGCAACCCGGATGTGCGAAAAGAGTAGTAGGATCATTAGTCAGGGCGGCCCGTTGAACTTGTTGTTAGAGTTGATTCCCACCGTCTCCACCGCCAAACGCGCCGAGGCAAGCAACGCGTCGACCGCAGAGATCAGCATGGTCTATGCCGCGCCTCTCCCGTCCACCGGGAGAATCTAGCGAGCACGGGCCAACCCGAAAGTGAAGAATGCGTAGCGTTAACAGGCAGGGCGGCAGTCTGAGTAATGGCATTTTGCGATAGAAAGGTACGGCAGGTTAAGGGGCCAGCCACGGGAATCGGCAGCGTCGTCTCAACACGGCGCGTGTTCTGTGCAAGTTACGTAGGTAGTGAGCACATGCCAACCCGGACGTAGGAAAAGATAGATAGAATGAACAGTCAGGACCGCCGCTTGTACATTATATTTAGAACGCGATTTTCTAATGTTGACCTCGCCCAAAACCATCTTGACCCCTTTCGGAGCACCCAATGTGCCTTTCTATCACCGACACGTACGAGTCGACGACAGCTACAAGTACCCTGCTGCGACAGTTTCCTAGCGATAGTATTACTATCTCGATAACCACAGAGGCAAAAAGCGTCCCCGCCGCGCCTCTATCGTCCATCTAATGCGTCTTAATGTGCATGTGCCAACCCGGACGTAGAGGCATCGTAGTGTATGTACATTTTAGGGGGGCTGCTTGTACGTGAAATGGAGTTGGTGTTAATCATCGCCACACGGCAAAACACGCTTAGATGAGTAAACGCGCCGGTCACGGAGGTCGGCAGCGTCTCCGCCGCGCCTCTCGTGGCCACCTGCCCTTTTTAGTGAGCACCCTCACCCTTTTCCCTTCCCCGTCTCGAAAGAGATGAGCGATGACTGGTCAAATGACGAAGGAATGCAGCAAGTGAGTTCATAAGGAAGACACGCAATGGGCGCCCAAACGTTGGAAGTGTCTCTAATAGGAGTAGGGACGGTGCTCCGTTTCGAAAGGGGTGCGCGGTCAATGGTCAAATAACCAAGGCAAGCAACAAACGAGTACCCAATCCCCTCCCCCCCCACCCCCCTCCCCAACGTAGCAACGCCTGCGTGTTGAGTGAAAACCCGACGTACTCCGGCCTGGCATTGTACGGATGTGAGGAGGCGTTCATGTCATGGAGCCCCCCTTCAGTAGCATGGCTCACGTGCTTATAGATACGGCGGGCGAAGAATGGCTGGGTGAACCAGATGACCAGGCCGATTATGAGCGCGCTGTGAAGGATCGACGCGTTGGCGCTGTCAACTTCGCCAGTGGGGCAGTTGGTCTGGTACAATGGACTGTCTTGCGTGGTCAGTCTCCTGTTGTTCTGCAAAGGGAAAAGGGTGGGGGAGGTTAGAGGGGAGTTGAAGCCGGTGGGGATTGGAGGCGGGGGAAATTGCAAAGGGAGGTTAGGTCGGGGTGGGGGGTGGGGGGGAGGAATAACGGTGGGGGTGGGGGGGCACGCAGAATCGAATACATGCAATAAAAAAGCGGTTGAGGTCTGGTAAAACGGGGTGTCTGGCGCTGTCAGCCTCATATTACTCTGTGAGGGGGGAGGGGGGGGAAAGGGGTGGGGGGGCGGGCGGCAAGCATTGCACACGCACCAAAACATCGAAGCCTGAAATGCGAACGTGTACAGTATGCTTACCCCATCGTTGTAGGAGTTGTCGGTTGTGCCGCTGTGCCCGGGGTACGCAGGTCCCGCCGCCCCAAGGATAAGCAAAACCAGCGCCAGAAAAAGGTTGAGGTAGGTTAAATTGAGCAGGATGGTTCGTCTGGAATCCTTCTTGTCTGGGCTGGGATATAGGGGGGATCCCCCCGGGGACATAAGACCCCCCCCGCCCGCCTCGCCCCCGGCGGCGCCGCTTTTGTTCCCGAGAAGACGGTCCGCGCTCCTGCAAAGGTGTTAACGTATTTGCGTGTGCTTTGTTCAGTTGCCGCGTTAGTTACTGTTTTTTTTTTTCTCGTTTTCGCGGAGTGTGGTTGGGGCATACCCTTTGGCGGTACTGATCGGTTGCGTTATATAGTCCTAGTGCCTGTCATCCGGCAACATATTTTGCAAGAAGACTTTTGGCACGAATCACTATAGAAGGTTCCCGTGGAGAACACAAGTATCCTAGGGAAACTAAAGAAGTTCTGCACTCAATCTGAGCCGCTTTACTTTTTTTTTCATTGCAGTTGTTTGTTGTCATAGATGTTTGCATGCTGGTGGTTTGATTGGCGAGTCCTAGCGAGATGGTTTTCAAAATCAGGGCCAGAAACAGGCAAAGTTAAGTCAGAGTGAGCAGGACGGTTCGTCTGGGATGCTTTTTTGTCTCGACTGGGGTCGAGGGGGGGGACCCCCCGGGGACATCAGCCCCCCTCTCGGGAAATTTTCCGCCTCACAGGTTGCGCCGCCATTGCTTCCGGCAAGATGGTTCCGCGCCCCTGCTCATGAGTTATGCATTTCGCGGTTTTTCATGTGCCTTGTGAAATACTGCTTTCTTCGGATAGTTATATGCTAGGGAATATAACACCGCCCGCTCCGCCCCAAATGGCGCAGCGGCCATAATTTGAATATGACATACCGCCTCAACGCAACATAGAACGTGTGAGATGCAAGAATAGAGGAGCCTAGGCCATCATGCAGGACAAAACAGTGTACAAGTTAGCGATAGGGCTATATGGGCTACCAGGACTTGCTAAGGCCGTGGGGGGGTCCCTATCACACGTCAGAGAGATCACCGATCCCCACTTGAAGAACTAGATATTTCAGGAAATATCTGTACGGTCTAGTTCATGTTGCTGGGTGGGATCCGTGCGATCTGCATCATCTAGCACATGTTTCCTGGGTTGGATCTGTACCCCGCATACACGGATCATGTACAGCATATCATAACGGTAGATACAGGATCTACTGTTGACGATCTGTACGATCTGTATGATCTGCAGATGATCCACATGATCTGTATTATCTGTAGATGATCTACATGATCTATATTATCTCCAGATAGTCTATATTATCTGTATGATATGTCCGAGTTGTGGTTGTTTTGTCCTTGTGTTGTACATCCTTCGTGCTTTTCGACTGGTCGGACGGCACTGTATTTCGGTACGGCTTTTCGGTTGCGATACTAAGATAAGAATGCAATAGATACCGCGATGAACTCGCCAAGCGAGTTCAGTTTGGCACTCCACTGAAAAGATAAATTGCACGTCGGTCCTATCGTAGACGTGGAAGGGCATGCAGGCGGATGTATGGCTCGCGGCAGCTATGATATACACGTGAACCACTTTTGTTTTTGTTGTATTTTTCCTTGGGTATTCTTCTACTCCAGGGTAACTGGGGCATATCCGGTGACTACGAACTTGACTATTCGAGTTCATGTGAGAACAACAACACAGATGAGATGACACGCCGGCAGCAGCAGCATGAAGAGAGAACGAGCCGACAGGGCGAGAGGACACGACAACACGGACTGACAGCGGGGGTAGCGTTTAGGGAGCATTCTTATTTATTTCTTGGTTTCAGGGGCTTCCCAACCGAATACTCACCAAGATTTGCAGCTTCAGCGGGGAGAATTGGACTAACAAAAACTGACGATCGCACAGCATCCTTCACGTGACGCAACCCGAGCCGATAGGCTAAGTGACGACGATTTTGCGGTCGAACTCTCAACGCAAGTACCCGCAGGATACGCGCACCACTTGTGTTGCTGCCGTGTGCTGCGTGCGTTAACAAACACCCTCTGATTTATCGCTGTACATAGGTACATGAGTCCCCAACAGGGTCAAACAAAACCTCACCTCGGGCTGAGCGGCTGCCAGTTCCCTTGCTGCGTCATCCCTACGTCCGGAGCAACGTTGAGCGTCGGTGGCCGCTTTACCGGGCTTGCGACACCCCTGCCTGTTCGCGGACAATTGGCGTGCCATAAGGGTTTCGGATATCGTTTTCGTTAGGGGTAACGCGCAAATAGTGGGCTTTTAGTCGACTTACTAGGGGTTGTGTGAAACGCGCGAACAGTGAGAGCTGGCGACTCCTAGAACAGGAAAAAATACATATATGATTAATACGCGCGATCGGAGGATCACACACAATGTTGCGAACATCAGTGTCGACCAAATTCTTGATCTCATAGCTGGAGTTAATTTTTATATTTTTTGTGACCTAAACCTCTTGCACCCCCCCCCCCCCCCCCCCCCCCCGCTCCCCCACCGCCCCCCCTTTTTTTTTTTTTTGCCTCGCTTCGTCTCGCTTAAACGCCCCACCTAATATCGAAATCCGCCAGAGTAATAAACAATACCAGGCCCTGGATATCGCTTCGTTATCTTTTTAGAGCCATCCATGCCGCTGCTGCAATTTCCACCCACCCCCGCCCGCAACGCCCCCTCCTTCCCCACCACCCGCACCATCGCCTAGACCTAGCACCACGCGTATAGCAAACCCCTACATCTATGCGACCTAAAGCCCTCCCCCCCCGCCCCCCGCCTCCCCCGCCACATTCCCCCCCCCTCCCCCACCAGAAGGATTTATAGTTTCCACGCACACATTGACCTGCCCCACCTGTCCCCTTCCCCCCCTCCCTCCCTCCCGCCCCCTTTTGATCAAAATCAGGCCCCCACGTCCTTAAAAAATCCACCCTCCCCTCACCGGATATTCGACTTACAGGTTTCACTTGATAAACGGATGCATTTCCTCCCACAGCTGTCAGATTTTTTCCCCCTCAGAAACGGGTTTTATAGTTTCCGCGCACAGACTGCCTAACATCACCATGATGACCCTGATAGCTACACTGTAGTTGCAAAGAGAGTCGCCGACCTATATCCTTAATGAGGACACACAACCCGTAATACGCGCGATCGGAGTATCACACACAGCTCGCAAAGATGAGTTTCGACGAAATCTTCAATCTCACAGCTGGAGTTTATCTTAATTTTTATAATATGCACACACAAAATAGTTTATTTCCCGTTTTTTTTTGTTTTTTTTTTGCATTTTTTGTTTTTTTCTGAATTTCTCTTTCTTTTCTTTTCCTTTTTTGTTATTGAAAATAATCGCGCATTTTTTTTGCCCTCGTGTTCGTTGCGGTTGGCATCGCTTTGCTGTATTTGCTAGCGTGTATCTCTGGCCTATTTTTTGTTACCAAGGACCTCGTCTCTCTTTCAATAGGAGGCATTGGCACGGACAATGGTTGTTCTACATGTAGATGGGTGGGAAGATCACTTTATTTCGAAGAACACACAACCGGATATACAGTGTAACGCAGCGCCTACGATATGCGTTGTTACGCTGTTTCCCCCGTGTACTTCGTAATCGTTGAGACGGTCGAAAAATTACGAAACATTGAAATACACTTACTTGAAGCTGTGGGATCGAAGGTTTTGTCGAAACTCACACTCGCACGCTGTGCGTGATGCTTCGATAGCGCGTATTGCTGTGTGCGTCCCCTTTTTTAGAATGTACTTGCTAAGGCGACTCCCTTCACAACTACAGCATAGCGTGTAGCAGGGTCAACAGGGTGGTGCGAATCTGCCTGTGCACGCAAACTAAAACCTTCTTTAGAGGGGAGGGGGGGGGGGGGGGGGGGGGGGGGGGGATTTAGTGTAGTGTGTCCCTCGAGGGCGGAAACTAAATTGTGATCTTGATTTTGTATGGATGAATTACTAGTGCAGTGTGTCCCTTGAGGGCGGAAACTAAACTGTGATCTCGATTTTATTATGGATGAATTACTAGTGTAGTGTGCCCCTCGAGGGCGGAAACTAAACTGTGATCTTTTGATTTTGTATGGATGAGTTAAAATATACTTCGAAGTATATGTAATCGAGGAGGCTGTGTACTAATTTCGGAAACGAGAAGCACGAACGCCGTGTGCTGCAAACATTGCACACGTCAGACGGATCACCGACAGATCACTTGATGATCTAGATACTGAAGGATAGAGATCTGTACGATTCAGCTCGTGTTGCCGGGTGAGAGCTTGACGACCTGCAAGATCTAGTAAACGCTTCTGGGGTTGGATCTGTACTCTGTGTACAGATCCTGCACAGCATCTCCTTAACGGCAGCTACAGGATCTGCTGTTGATGATCTAGATGATCTAGATGGTCTAGATCGTGGCCTGCCCGAGGTGCGAACGTTCGTATGCCGGTGCCTTTTGTTTGTGAAATAGCAGCGCCAAACAATACGCGCTGACGTGTTTTTTTCACAGTGCAAACTCAATCGTTTAGAAACAAGAAGGTCATGAACGATGCGGGTTGCATCAATCGATGCGTCGGTTCATGAGATTTTTACTGCAATCGCGGCGTAAACGACATGCGTTGGAGTGGTTTTCTCCTTAGTGCCTGCTTAATTTAGATTTAGTTGTGTGGTCGTACGAGTACGAGGAGAGCAAAAAACGGGTTAGAATCCTACAACAGGGTTAAAGTGTAATGCAGCGCCGACAACAAACGTCGGCACGCTGTTTCCCAGTGTACTGGAGGGCGTCATTGTACGAGGCGACTACTGTTCTAACTTCATGAACAAGACGCATGAACAAAGTCTATTGCAAAAATTGGAATGCTGGTGCAATGTTTACTGTAAGTGCAGCGCAAACGAAATGCGTTGACGTGTTTTTCCCCCTGTGTAGCGCATACTCGTTTGGGTTGCGCGGCCGAGATAGAACTGAATTGCAGCACCAACGATACGCGTTGGCGTGCCGTTCCTCGGTGTAGCGCTCGCCGTAATTATTTAGGTTAGACTGTTGTCCGCGGCGAGTACCAAGGTCGGAAATAAGGAGCACGTACAATGTGTGTTGCAAGAGTTGGTATTCCTGTGCATGCAGCGTCAACATCATCACGCGTTGGCGTATTAATAACCCAGTGGAATGCGCACTTATGTAGGCTGGACAGTTGTACCAAAGAGCAGGTTTCCGTTCTACAACCGAGTTACAGCCTGTAGTATCTGTAACGCAGCGCCAATGGTATGCGCTGGAGTGCTTTTTTCCCAGTGCACGGCTTGATTTCTTCGGTTAGACGGTCATACCAAGAGCTCAAAGAGCGGTTTTGGGCTCTACGGCCGGGTTAAAAATGTAACACAAGCACCAACTATTTGCCTCGGCGAGCTGTACCTACATGTACTGCTCACCTACTGCTGTGATGATGTCCATCCGACAATGTGCAGCGTTCGTTCTTGATTGCAGTAGGGGGGGGGGCAGCTAAAGCAGTGGCGTGCCAGACCAATATGGGGCCTTATTGGGGGAAGCAGGTTGAACATTCCAGGCTATGAGTGCACGCGCCGAGCGATTTTTACCGCCTTATATCCGGGTACCGCCGTGTTCAGAACGCCCTATCGGGAGACCCCTACTGTGTGTAGAATGGGGGGCCGCACAGGAATGCAAAGGGCGGGGGTGGTGGACTCTACGAGCGTGTTCTAAATGACGTACGACACAGATGCGGGTTTTGCGGTGAGCTCATTCCTTTTTTGAAGAACCGCAAAAATAGTGATCCAACGCGAATCCCACCTAGAGTGTCCCTCTTTTTTCGTGATGACCAGCGACGATGTTGCTTTCGCTGCGGTTATTGTTGCTCTGCTGTTGTCGTTGCTGTGGGTTCGAGCTAGGGTTCGCAAGCTTTGCAAGCTGCGCCATACGTCGGTCGCGCGTGCGCGAGATCCCACCTACTCTTGTGAAGGTGTTGCGAGTTTTCCAATTGTGTGGCGTTTTTTTTTATATGTTGTCGTCCCTCACCTGCCATGTTGTTGGGGTCGTCCAGAGCCTCTACTGGAGATATTTCGTTTTGCTCCGCGGTCTCTAGGCCGTTGCTGTCCCGCTGCGATATTTAGTCAACGGAAGATGCTGTTAACAGTTAGCCATCCGGTTGTAATGATGTGTTCCTAGACACCGTAGGCCGGAAGACATTAGCCAGTCATCCAGATAAGATACGACCGTAGGGTGCTTCTAGATGCTGTTGTCGTCCAAATGCGAGATTTTTAGTCATCGCCCGATGTTAGTTAGCCATCCAGATGTGATCATGTGCTCTACTGTACGTACTTTTGTTTGTCTCGCTTGCGATGTTTAGCCAGCGGCACAGTTGTCAGCAAGTATGTTAAACACGACGTATCCTATGATACGGGCAGCGCGCCTACGGTTTTCGCTTTCTTGTTTGTCCCGCTGCGATGTTCAGCCAACGACACAGCAGTTGTCAGCCAGCTCGTTCAAAAGCGTGGTGTCCTACGGTAAAGGGTAGCACCTACGTTTTCCGAGGCTTCTCTCACGAAGAGCTCTGCGTATCTCACCCAGTAACCGACATACACAAAAACAAATGTAAAGAGTCATGCCTGAGACACAATGTTATGGGCTAAGTATCTAATAATGAAACGACTAAGCAAACTACTCACTGGATCCAAGTGTATTGGATAGCGAGCTCGTCAGCTGAGGCGTCCCGTCAGCGACACATCTTCGGGCTCGAAAAGAAAACATTTACCGTAGTACGCCTCTCTAGAAGACCGCAGTTTAATCGCATGGCTGGCCGCCGCCCTACACTAAAACCAGTATGCCAAGGTCAGAAGAGGTCTTTGGCGAGCCCAAGAAGGCCGATGTGCGGCAAGGGTCGGTGTCTTGGAAAATCGTCGATAAGAATGAACCGCAGTGGGGAGGCGATTTTCGGTAGCCTCTTAGGGCCCACGGGGGGAGTACAGTACAGAACCCAATACAGGCCCTGTCTCGTGAAGTTTTTACCTGACTGAGAGGTTGCTGTTCATTCCACGAAAACAAAATCCCACCCTCGTACGAGTAGCTCGAAGCGATCTGTGCCCAAAAAACATGGATGCCTTTCTGAAGGGGTTGCTATCCTACTTCTACTGTACGGAGCGGTCAGTCCAAAAAGCGTCAAACCGCGTTTTCGATGCATGCTACGGTAAAGGGTGCACTGGCTCTTTTTTTTCTACTTCTGAGGCTCCTAACGTATTGAGGATATCTATACTATTACTACTGTTAGTACATCACACGAAAAAATATTCTGAGAAAAAGGACAGCGCAACCCGAATGAAAAAATCCATGACCTAGCTAGCTATTGAAAAAACTTTGTATTTTACACAAAACAAGAATTCCTTTCCGACAATTGTTGTCGAGGAGCCGCGACAGTCACGAAGAATGTTAGCGAGCTAGTGCTCCCTCTATCGTAGCACGCGCCTTTCCTAGCACCTTTCCCCATCTTTGAGCGTTATTGTGTCAGTTTTCGTGTTGGGGGGCGGTCAATCAAAGCGGTCAACCCGTGGTTGCCTACCCATCATCTTTGCTACAGCAGCGGTGGTCTCCTTGTAGTGCCCGTATGATCCAGCCAACAACGCCGGCAGCATACCGGACATAGGCACAATCAGGTACAGTAGTGCTGATACTGGTACAGCGGGTACCCCGAAATAAGAGCGTCCCGTGACAAGCCGAAACAAGCGCTCATTACTAGACATTGCTCTCATCTGTGGTAGGAAATATATACCTTTTAGTGCGGGCGGAACATGCTGATTTCACCGCTCTCAAGTCCCGAACGCTCTTATCCTGGGCGCTCTTAAATCGGGGTATCCACTGTACCATTATGGCGGATTCTCGTTGAGCCAAACCGTATCTCCGGCCCACCAACAATAGGCCCTATTCAACCGGCACTATAGCGAGACCCCCGCTGTACTCTAATGGTGCTGGTGTCTGTTGTTAGTATTGCGGGTTCTCGTTGGGCCAAGCCGTATCACCGGCACTATGCCGGCAAAAGCCCCTATTCAACCGGCACTATCGTGAGACCCCCACTGTTCTCTAATAGTGCTGGTGTCTGGCGTTAGTGTTGCGGGTTCTCGTTGGGCCAAGCCATATCACCGGCACTATACCGGCAATAGGCCCTATTCAACCGGCACTATAGTGATACCCCCAGCGTACTCTAATGGTGCTGGTGTCGGGTGTTAGTGTTGCGGGTTCTCGTTGGGCCAAGCCATATCACCGGCACTATGCCGGCAATAGGTCCTATTCAATGGCACTACAGGGAGACCCCCATTGTACAATGATAGTGCCGATGTCCGGTATTAGCATGGCGGATCTCGTAGGGCCGAGCCACATCACCGGCACTATACCGGCAATAGGCCCTGTTCAACGACACTATAGGGGAACTCCCAGTGTCCTCTAATGGTACCGGTGTCCGGTAGTAGTGTAGCGAGTTCTCGTTGGGTCAAGCCATATCATCGGCACTACACCGGCAATAGGCCCTATTCAACCAGCACTATAGGGGGACCCCCACTGTACTACACTAGTAAATACTAATGTTTCCTTTCTCGCACCTCGATCAACCCTTCCTCTTGATCCTCCGGAGCCACGCGGGCGCTGGAAGAGCGGCGGTCAAGCTCGGGCGACACCCTTTTCCCGCGGAACAAGCCTCCGAGACGAATATTTCTTCAGTAGTCCGAACCACTGGCCTTAACCTCTTTACAACTGCTCACGCGTTTTCGGGAGATAAAATGCTTGGCATTATAGTGTCCATTTTTGTGTTATTGCAAATATTTTGGTGAGCTGGTTTGCGTTTGTTTTTGCCCGCGTGCGTCCGCTGAGATTGGCATTGGCTGACCAAATCACCGTGCGGTATTTTCAACGTGTATCTCTGTCTCGTAGTTTGCGACCACAGAGCTCGTCTCTCTAGGAGTCATCGGCACGGAGACTGGTCGTGCTGGATGTAGATGGGTGGGAACATCAGCATAATAGTGTGAACACACACATTGTGGAATCATGGTTCAGCAATGGAAAGGTTACTCGTAGTTATTTCAGTGTTGCCTGCAAGTTGATGGGGGCCAATTACTTATAATTATAATCTGCTATCATGTGTAGACTAGTAAGTCAGCTGGTCCCTTGGACGTGTGCAGCGTCAGATACTCTGGGACATAAAGCACACGTTGGGTTGAGACTTGGGTTGGGTTGGGTTGGGTTGGGTTGGGTTGGGTTGGGTTGGGTTGGGTTGGGTTGGGTTGGGTTGGGTTGGGTTGGGTTGGGTTGGGTTGGGCTGTGTTGGGTTGGGTTGGACTGGGCTGTGTTGGGTTGAGTTGGGTCGGGTTGGGTTTGGGTTGGGCTTGGGTTTGGGTTTGGGTTTGGGTTAGGCGGCGATCGCCATTCAGTTTGGGCGGGCTGTCAATAGTGTGTTGTCTGCGTGGAACGCGATACGGGATACGGAGGTGGGAGTGTTGGCAGGTAGCCGCGTGTATTGCCCACAGCAGTGGACAACACTTATTTTCGCTATGGATGTAACTTGAATGTTTGGAGATAACAGAAGATTGGTAGATGAGCGGTGTCCCGCTTGGTCTGTGCGTTGACCGGAAAACTCTGCAGTGGGCGGGTCACGGGCGACGGGCCTAAACCTTACCAGGTAGTGTAGTTCTTCAGTACCCCCGGTTACCACGGACAGGAACATGACCTCGTATTCTATCTAGTATGCAGCGTTCACAAACTGCTGAACTGGTGTACCACAGTTAGTTGTACCGTAGGATGACCGGTAGAGGTATACCGTGTTCGCTTACTGTTCCAGGTAAGTACCAAGTGCCCGAGGTTGTGTTTATGGAACATCATAGCCGTGTGTATGTGGCCGCGTAACAAGGATGAAGGATCAGGACGGACGCTGGGTGCCCTGAACGATGTCGTTGGGTGGCAAGAACATACGCGCACACATAGAAAGAAATGTTGGTGGCCAGCCTTGATGACCACCTTCATGCCATGGAAAGCTTGCGATGTCTTGTACAATGTAATATGAAAAATGAATGGCATCAGCCGTCGACATATAGCCAGCGAACTACTGTAGTATGACGCCGTGAGTTTGGGACGTACGCAGGTGCGAGCATACGACGATAGCAGTGCTTCCGCCAAGACGCCGGTCAAGTGCCGAAAATGCGTCTCCTCGTATTGCCTTATAATACCTTGGCTGCGTGCTTTCACGCCGGCCTCACCTTCCCTCGTAGTTGCTACCTCCGTCGCCCAGCCCGTCAAGACTGGCGAATTCCTCGAGCTATGCAATCCCCGGCAACCGGTCCCGAAACAGGGTAGGAGCTACCTCGCCACACGCGAAGAAGGACGTCTCACGTCGAGTACCCCTCCTTGCCCATGCCTTGTGATACTGGGTGCTCTAGGTCTGTCTCCCGTCTCTCTCACCCTCCCCTACTGCAGCGTGTGTCTTCGTCTCTTGTTCCGACTAGGCAAAAAGAACGCTGGTGTACGAAGCTAAAATTCTGAATTGCCTCGACGCCTCGACTCCGCACGAACTCGAAAAAGGGCAAAAAGCAGCAGGCTAGGTGATTATTGAAACCGTCGAATGTGAACTCCTGATGGAGGCTGCACTTAGAAGGGGCTGCTCTTCATTTCAGACGCGTCAAGGACGGTTTTGTACTGTATCTGGTATTCATAGTCAGTCAGTCAAGGCGTCTAAATCACGGTCTCCTGGCGTCTTTGCCTGCTACCTGAACAGGGACACTTGATTGCGCCGCGCTATTCCACGTTGAACATAAAAATAAGTAATTATTTTATTACAATATGAAGATTAATTGATCTTTATATTTAAATCAAATTGGTGAATGACAGTCCTCTGCTCCGTGCTCTCCGTCTTTGCTACTAGCCTCTCGTCTCAGCCCGAGAAAGCTGCGACGCTGCCAGCCCCTCAACCCTGCCTGTTATTGGTACGTGCTGCAATGGCACGTACATGGACATTGTCAGGGCTCTTATGCCTGGCGACATGCCCGCTCACCGAACCTTCGGCTGTCGCCCCGTCTTTTTCTCCTGCGTGGGTCTCCACCCCACCCCTTCCCATGTCACCGCCTCACAGCACTCACGACGACAAGCAACGTTGCCGCTGCTCAGCGCACCGGCATGTTAGTGGCAGTGCTCTGCAGCAAGGCACAACTGCCCGCAAGCGCCAACGGGAGATATGCATGCAGCAGCATCGTGGTGAAACTTCGGGATGGCCTGTGCTTGAAGGTGGTCCGAGCGGCTGGGGGAGGGGTTACAGTAGCAGCAGTGATGGTGGTGGGAGGGTGGCTATCATGGGGAAGAAGTGCATTGGGGGGATGGGACTTGGCGAGGCTGGGGGTTGGGGTGGCTCTGCGTTGCGTTGCCGTGCTGGAGATGGCGAGGAGAGGTGAGGAGAGGGGTAGGCATTGCCCTGCTTGTGCTGTGTGATGTTTTGAAATTGCGGCTTGCTGCTGGGTCTCTGTCCGTTTGAAGTAGCGGCAGCTGTAGCAGCAGCGGCAGCGGCAGCGGCAGCAGCAGCAGCAGCAGCAGCAGCAGCGGCAGCAGAAGCCGTAGCAGGAACAGCAGCAGTAGCACACAAACAGCAGCGGCATTGTATGTTTGTAGCAACGGCGGCAGGGAGAGCAACAGAAGAGGCAGCAGTACAAAGTAGCAGCAATATTAATAGTATGATCGCAGGAGCAACAGCAGTGGCACCAACACTAGCACCAGCCATAGTAAGATAACAGGAGCAGCAGCGGCAGCAGCAGCACTCCATACATACCAGTCTATAGCAGCAGCGGTTTAGCGTTAGACGGAACAAAGCATGGTCGGTCTGCATCAACCATCAGCAATCGCAAAAAAAACAGCGATTTCAATTGTCGTTATTGCAGCCGCCGTGTAGGAGTACATACAACAGCAGGTAGCATTAGGTAGCCGTACATGAGTATACAGCAGTTGTCGGTTGCTCCATATTACGCGCACAGCGGTACCCGCTGACAGCCTTGTACAGCAGCACATACACGTCGCGAGACCTGTAGGCAAGCAACAGCTGCCCATGGGCACACCGATCCATGACTGTTAACAGCGATTTATAGTGCGCGCGTTGTTTCTCATTTTCGGATGCCCCATGGTGGCCAAGCCCCTTCGGACTACAATGAGACACACTGCCGTCGGAGATGGAGATTGGGAGGCCCAGAGGATGCCCATGGGAGGCCCATGAGAGACCCACGGGATACCCACGGGAACCTCATGGGAGGTCCATGGGAGACCCATGGGCGACCCATGGGCGGGCGCTCTAAACCGATGGATGACCCTTGGGTGACCCATGGTTAACCCACGGGCAACCTACCACGGCGGTATGGACCAGTACTAATAGGCGACCCGTGGATCAGCTCTCTAAGCCCATGAGTGACCCTCGGGTGACCCGTGACTTTCTACTACTGTAGTACTTGTGCATGGATGGTCTGCCATGGGTCGCTCATGAGCTTCTTATGTGTTGTGTTTAATGTGCTGGCTCATGAGTCCACCCATCGGCCTGTCACGGGTCACTTGTAGGTTGGACTGCTGTCCTATGAGTCTGCCATGGCTCATCCGCGTGTTGAGCTTCTTTCCCATGGGCCGCCCTTGGGTTTCCCATGGGTTTCCGCTGGGTCGCCCAAGCTTTTACAGTGCTGGTCCATAGGCCACCCATGAGCTCTCGCTACTAGGCCATGGTTCCTCCATGGGACCCCCATGGGTCTCCCATGTCTCTCTCATGGGTTCATGGTAGTCGTCCATGGCTCGTCCCCCTTGCGTCTTTCATGGGTTCATGCTGGTTGTCCATGTCTCGTCCATGGGTTTTTAGCGAACCGGCGTCCCCGGTGGAGTAACAGGTAGGTCTCACCCCCAGTAAGATCAAGTTCTTGGGTTTAAGTATCACCGAGTGTATATCCGTGCTCGTAGAAACTTTTCCTCGCGTAAAAATCGACGGGCGGAAAGGGCGAGAGCGTGAGTTGGCAAAATTCGACGAAAGATCGACGAGCGTGCAAAGCTGAACAGCGTGAACGCTGCAGCGATAAAAATGAAGGCACGCGGGGAAAGGGAAGACACCTTTGACCACGGCTGCTTGTCCAGAAGATCGCTGACGGTAAAAGCTCTTAGCGAGTTGAGCTGGAGAGTGAAGACGATGATGAAGAATGAAGAGAAGAAACAAAGAACATAAGCAAGAAAAAAATATAAATTGACGATCAAAAAAAGAAGAAAGAAGAAAAGTACTGGCCCATGGGTCGCTCATCGGTCCCCCATGGGTCTGCCATGGGTCTTCCATGGGTCTACCGTTGGTATCCCGTGGGTCTCCCACGAGCCGGTCATGGGACACCCATGAAATGCCCACGAAAGTTGTCCCAAAATACCTGTGTAAAAATTCAATACTGCTGTGCATGCTTGCATTAAACCGTTCTTCTTCGCGCCCAATATGCGTTGCTTCGCTGCTGATGGCTGATTGGTGGAATTGATGGCTTTTCAACCATGGGACAGCGCAGAGGGTGGGGTTTCAGACGAGGAAGGCTTTCTGCGGGAAGCTTTAGGCATGTCACGCGAACAGGCGCAGGTTGGTGGTTTTCTGCTGTAGTGTGCCTCGCATTCTGGACTATTCAACGGCTATACTGCTGTACTTCAAATGTTACAGTACGGGAGACATCCCTCTATAGTGCCGGTTGAGTAGTGCGGGTTGCCCTCTGTAGCGCCCGTGATGCCGCTTGGCACAGATGGGAACAACCAGCTGTAGCGGTACGTGGAGTAGTGGCAGTGGTAGTGGCAGTGGAAGTGGTAGCAGTGGTGGTGGTGTAGTAGCAGTGGCCGAAGCAGCTGCAGTAGCAGCAGTAGTCTGGATAAAGTAGGGTCCCCCAGTAAGACGGCAGTGGTGTGCGAGAACAATATGACCGCCTTATAGAGGGAACCCTCCTTATTCGTTTCAGGCTATGAGTGCAATTCTCGAGTCGCGCCAGGCGATTTTTGACTGCCTTACATCGGGGTACCGCCTTCTATAGGGATACCGCCTTATAGGGACCCCTGCTGTAGTAGTATATACGTATTGGTCCAAATTATAAGCCACTTTTTGAATCTATAATCTAATATAAACCTGTATTATATTTGTGCCCAGACTGATGTAGTGGTGTTATACCACGTGGTATAGGTCGTGCCCGAGCAAGTTGTAGCAGCAGTTCGTGTTGATTTTCTGTGTCGGTCGGCAACTTCGCCCCTCGTCTGCATATTGCCTTCGTATGCGTTTCTCTCAGAGGACAGTGGCACGATGCGAAGGCTTGCGGCTTGGAGTTGCTGCGGAAGTGGTGGCGTTTTTGACGGGCGAGGGGTTAAATCTCACCGCAAAGCGGGTGAGGTTGCTTGGAAACCGAAATGCAATTTACAAGACTATTCAGAGTACTACATCTTGGGGATTTATCATGCCCTGCGCGTTATCGGGAGGCAAATTGATCACAGTGGCATCCAGTGTAAGAGCTTCCTTAGTAACAAGAGAATACGGACTTAACCCGTTTAGAGCCCCAAGCCCCTTCCTACTCTAATTCCATATATATATGTTTTTTTCCAGGTGTATAGAGGCTAACCCATTTTGATTTTTCAGAGGGAAAAATTACCACTACGAAACGGCGATTTGCAGCAGCAGTCACGTACTTGGCAACGCGGGCCGTTAGGGTTTGGGGGCGTGCCGCTTTTTAGGTCGGACTCCGATTCCAGCACCAAACGCTGTACGACACGCATGCAGCTTCAACTATCGTAGATCAAGACCACTCGCCCCCACGTTGCTAAGACCGCTCCTTACTTGTAATTTTCTTTCGTGGCTACGGTGTACACGGGCTCCTAGACGGGTTAAAAGAGCACTCAAATCGGCTTGTCACGCTTTCGTGACGTCCGTGCTAAAACCGACGTTATATTCAATACCCAGCCTAGGCGTAGGAACGGTGCTGGAACGGTGCTCCATCTCGAAAGGGATCAATGGTCAAATGACTAAGGCAAGGAACCAATGAGTGCCCCCCCCCCCCCCTCCCCCTCGCCCCTCTCCCCCCTCCCCTGCCCCCCCTCCACGAACAGCTGCGCGCGATGGTGGTAAAAAACCCTCAAATATTGGAGGCGTCTGTGTCCGAGCGATTAGCTCCTCAGATTGATCGTTGGCTGGAAGGGTCTGGGCTGGGGCTAACGCGCGACGCTCTGAGGGGAATGGCGGTCGCCTGTCCTGAGGTGGGAGTTTGACAGAGGGCGGAGGGGGAGAGGAAGGGGTGCACTCTTTTGAGGGCGGGCGAAAAGTGGTCGCCTGTCCTGGGATGGGAGTTGCGCGGGGGCGGGGGGTGGGAGGGGGACTCACTGCCATCTGTCCTGAGGTTATGTATTTCATTCTTTTTGTTCACAAGTGCCTCCTTTTCTGATTTTCTCTGCTGTTTCCTTTTTGTTCTGTTCTGTTTTTTACCCGTACTTCGCTTCTTGTTCTTTGATTTCTCTCTATTCCCACCGTGCTTCCTAACCCAAGCCCATGTGTTCCCTATATTAGGTGCTTCTCCTCGACTACGACTCGATTCTGCAGCCTATCGTCATCTGGCTCATGGTAGAAGTCGGCGTGCCAAGGACCCGGGTAAGCTAAAGCTGCATACTGGTATGCTGTCATTTGGTTGTTGTTGTTGTTGTTGTTGTTGTTGTTGTTGTTTTTGTTTTTGTTGTTGTTGTTGTTGTTGTTGTTGTTGTTTTTGTTTTTGTTGTTGTTGTTGTTGTTGTTGTTGTTGTTGTTGTTGTTGTTGTTGTTGTTGTTGTTGTGGTTGTTGTGATACTTTACACGTATCGCAGCTGAAACAACTCGATTTGCAGCCCATCGCCATCTGGCTCGTGGTAGTCGTCGGCCTGCCAAGGAGCTGAGTAAGCGACACGGGATACACTATATACCGGCCTTCTCGTGAGAATAACCCCCGCAAGGAACTGGGCCGAAAAAATACGGGGAATAAAATAAATTGGACAGCCGTCATACTGAAGTTTTGTGTAGGACACACCCTTTATTACCCTTGTGGTTTTGGGACTTGATTATATGTTGATTATAGTATACAGACCCAAAAGAGCCAAGCGCGATCTAATCAAGCGTCTAGGAACAAGATTGGGGCAATCCGAGCATCGTCATGCCTCGCGCTTGCCTCACAGCTTCCTGTGTTGCGGTTCGAACACACCTCCTTCACCAGCAGCCCTGCTTCATGTGCCCGATTGCCAGTTTTGTTTTCGTCATTTTTCGCGTCTTGAGTCGCGTAGGGGTTTATTTTAGATATCCAGCCTACAAAACAGACTAGCATCTCGGTTTCTGGCCCGAGGGCAGCTTCCTGTGTTTTGGTTGGAACACACCTCCTTCACCGGCAGCCCTGCTTCATGTGCCCGATTGCCAGTTTTGTTTTCGTCATTTTTCGCGTCTTAAGTCACGTAGGGGTTTATGTCAGGTATCCAGCCTACAAAACAGACTAGTATCTCGGTTTCTGGTCCGAGGGCCGGTGCTGTATATACAACTGTAGTGTGCGACACCCTGTCGGAAAAATCTTAAGAGATAAGTTGTTGGTCAGAAGCGATAGTCTCATGCACGGTTCGACAGGGGTAGCGTAAGGGTCCCCCGATAGTGCGGTGGTGTGCCAGAGCAAAATATGAACGCTTTATTGAGGGAAGCCGCCTTATTCGTTCCATGTTATCGGTGCAGTTGCACGGTTGCGCCCAAAGCGGCTTTGACCGCCTTATATCGGGTTACCACCTTCCTCAGACCGCCTTATTGGGAGCCCCTTAAATGTAGCAAGTCGTTTCTCCTCGCTTGAGCTCTATGCTCCCACCCAAAAGCTTGAGTTTGAAAACGTTTGTTGGCTTAGTTAACCCGACATGCAACCCATTCCGAATAGTACTGTACAAGCCCGCAATACATTTCTTCGAAACGTTAGTTTTGGTCAAAATCGACGAATTATAGTGTGTACCAGGTGTACGATATTGGGGGGTCCTACCGACGGATGGGCTTTTCGGGTCGGGTGCTAGGGGAGGAAGCAGCGATCACTCTCGAGGTTTCAGGCGTCTGCGCGCGTAGCCCGGCTAGTACAGCAGAGAACAGGAGCGGAACGACACTTCCCTTGCCGATTGATACATCTACTGTAGAAGCTAATCTACTGCTGTGGTTTCATGGTGAGCATGGTGCAGATGCGGGCCAAGATGCCTACCATGTCCCCCACGTATCCTTGTTCTGCAGCCCTCTGCATGTATGCCGGACGGTCTCCGCAGACCACCTGCCATATGCGGGTCGGAGGATTGCTCCATGATCTCACGGCACGGGCGGTGACCATTTTGTTAATCACTGCCAACACGACTGCAATCTCTCAGCGCTTGCTCGACGTAGCCAGCACTGACCCTGGGCTAGCTCGTGCCGTTGCGGAGCAAGGTGCAAGTCAGGTAGCCCACTGCTACTGCAAGCGCGAGAGTCCTCCTACCATTCTGGTTTTTGCTACGACACCGTAGCCGAATCACGTCAAGCGGCGGCGGTGAATTCTGGACCGTGCGGTGTCCAGCACGTGTGGCTCATCGCCTCAGTGAGAGCCCGAGATGTGCTTGAGCGCGGCCAGCAGTCAACCGCCACAAAGCTGCGCACGCTGTAAATTGACTCGCGTCGCCGTATGTTACTCTTGCACTAGTATGCTACTCTTCTGTGGACGTGTCATCGTAAGAAGAGTACTACTGGACAGTAGTAGTGTACTACAAGGACTCCGCTCCGCTGGTGGCTGACACCGCCCGCTATACGCGCGCAAGGAAGAATACAACTATTGAAAATGTGAAGGGGGCAGAAAGACGAGGCCCATGATTTGGTGCAACTAGCGAATTGATCATGCCAAGAGCTACTTGTGCAGAGTTCGTTGCCCTGTGGTGTGCTGTGTGCTTGTTGTCGATGTCACATTCCGATCGGCAGTACGGGTGTAATTTTGCGAAAAAAACAAAAAGAAACATCTGGACCAAGAGAGGACCATCAAACGAAGAAAGCAAACATACGAGTACACACGTACACACCTGTGCCTGATACCTGGTCCTTTTGATAGCTAGTACTACTGTATGTTCGAAATAAAGCACAGAACAGCACGGCATAGCACCGCACTGCAGGGCAAGGCAGGGCACCGTACAACACCGCCCAGCGCTGCGCTGCTGAGCTAGCGCTGCCGTGTGCTGCTGCGTTGAGCTCAGCTGATGAGCTTAGCTGAGCTCAGCTGGGACCTAGGATGATACTTCGTGCAACTAAAAAAAAAGTGAAGGGACATTGAGAGTAAAAAACTGGACCGTGTTGTAGGTAATGGAAGAAGGCGGTGTTCTAGTGGAAGGTCTTGGGAGGCCCGGGATGTACCCAACCGAGCCCTTTCGGATAAAGGCAAAGATAGGTAGTTCTATAGATGGACCTATCATAGTCCTTAGGCTGATCTGACACTTTCTTTCATTCGCGGACCTTTCCCGCCTCTGGCCGCCTTTCCGCGCGGTTTCTTCGCTGAGACGTGCCCCCGCCTCGCCTGCAACAGCCGGCATCGCGGATCCGCCTACTCAGCGCCGTAGCGCCTGCGCGAGGCCTTGATGCGGAGATGTCCGAAAAATCCTGCCCTGCGAGCGTTTTGGCGCATTTGCTACCGACAGGGCCCATTTATTCGCAAGATTTTTTCCGGAACGTGT
This sequence comes from Undaria pinnatifida, assembly GCA_012845835.1. Lineage (NCBI taxonomy): Eukaryota > Phaeophyceae > Laminariales > Alariaceae > Undaria > Undaria pinnatifida. Next base: position 13,915,258 of record JABAKD010000001.1, read on the forward strand.
TCTCTGACCTCCGATCCATGAGGGGGATCGGCTACCCGGCCGGCGTTGCCGTTGTGGACGCCTGCGCGGTAGGCTGCGAGCTCGGACCTAAGAAAAAATTGAAATGCCACGAAGAACACATGCCACCCAGGCTTCGTCGAAAACTGCCATCTTTCAAAATTTCTGCTGAGGGGGGAGAGATCAAAGATTAGAGAGCTACTTTTTTTTTTTATTCTCTTACACTTCTACTGTCCAGCTTCTGGACAAGCCGTGGTCGCAGGTGTCGTCCCTTCTTCCCCCCGGTTCTTGCCTTCAATTTTTATCGCGCATAGGGTTCAGCAATCCCACTGCTTGTCGATTTCTCATCGATGTTTGCTAACTCACGCTCTCGCGCTTTCCGCAAGTCCATTTGTGCCCAAGAAAAAGCCCCAACGAATTTATACGGGTATGCACTTGGCAGGGCTCGAACTCACGAAACTGACCTATACCAGGCTCGAGGATAACCTGATACGCCACAGGGGCGACCGTATATACACCAGCAGCTCAAGAGAGAGCCACGTATATACGAGTATGTACAGAGCTGGAGCGCCACACCTGCTGTATGTTTTAAAAAAAGATTTTCAGAGCGCGCTGCACGGCAAGTAAGAACTGTTGGATATTGATATTAATACCCCAGCGGCCCTGACATTCTCGTACAGGGAGCAGAGCAACACCATAACAAGCGAAAGTTGAATCCCCAGTCGGCGACGTGTCGAACTAGCCCAAACGGCGTGCCCATCCCACATCGCGCAGACCAACGGACCTCCCTGATACAGAGAGGACGGAGAGCGTGGCCGTGCTCGAATCGGAGGCATGTCGGCAGAGGTTGGACGAATGGGACACGAAGCTATCGAGTATCGAGAGAACCACGACTTTTTTATCTCGTTCTCGCACGTATCATGTACGTTGAATGCGGTGGAAATCGAGTGTAGAAGGGCCTACTCGAGGTTGCGTTCATCTCTTACGCTTTATGCCACGTGACAATGCGAGATTGTCATTCAATTTAAAGACTTTAACCCCTTTAGAGCCCCCGAACCCCTCCCTATACTAAATTTAAGTAATTTTGTCCCCAAAAACGGGTTTCCAGTTGTTAAGGGATTGAGGAGTCAAGCAATATATTACAACCGCTATAAGTTACAGCACATAAAAAGCTGATTTGCGGTTATAACCGGTAAGTTACGTGCTCGACGCCGGGTTTTTCATGTCCACGCTGTTTATTATTATTACTGTTTTTTTTTTGTTTGCCTGCGTGTTTTATTTTTCTTGTTACGGTTCCTTTCGCCGAAGATGTTGCTCTGATGTATGTTGTAGCCTGTGTTTGTCCCGTTCATACTTCGCATCCTTTCGTGGCCCTGCCGTATCAGCCTGCCTATATGATTCCCGTTCTTTCAACGCCCTCTTTCTTCGTGTGCCGTACCGAGGGTGTACCGGTTTATACTTGCCACACCGCCCCAATACTGCAACAGCTGCTCTGTAGTATGCTGGAGTTACATGGCCGTTTTCTGCCTATCTATATTTTGGGGGCTTTTGCCTACCAGACATCGTGTAGCGTTTCCGTCTCATCCCTGCAACCTTACGCTTTGCCCCGCTTTATGCTGGGCTCTCTGTGTCCCGCTCATGCCCTCTATAGGCGTGCGCCTGTTGGGTGTGACCCTTTTGTCAAACCTCATCAACCATCTTTACCGTGATTTCTGTTTTTAGCTCTTTTCGATTATATGTACCAGGTATGTTCCAGGTAGTATCTGATATTTTTAGAGAGCACTTTTCCCCCGCGCACGTCTCGTTTGATGTTTTCCGTGCGTGTACGATCAGCTTCACGTTCACTTCGAGGACTGCGGTGGCCAGAGGGTAACGAGCGCTTCAGGGACGTTTAGCGATGCCTTCCACATTAATATACAGCAGTATATATACCTCCCGTTATGTTTTTCCAGTTGTACCCCTCCCCTACGCCTGGAATAATACCGTATTTTGCTCGACTGATTGCATAAAAATACACATATATCAAGCTCTTGGCATAATGTCCTATCTCCGTCCTTTACCACACCATCGCTAAATATTTTGCGCATGTGTACAAGCAAGCCTGCGACCGGCGGCCTTCCAGGCCGCCGGCAAAGCCCCTTGTACCTAGTTTCTTAGCTCGCAGACGGACCTGATCGCTTTTTAGTCTGTGGCTCTCTGCCGCCTCTGACCGCCTCTCCGCGCGTTTTCTTTGCTGAGGCGTGCCCCCCCCTCGCCTGGAACGGCCAGCTTCGCAGACCCGCCCGTTCAGTGCCGTAGCGCCTGCGCGAGGCCTCGACGTCGAGATCTGCGACAAGATCTCCCAAAATCGTGCCCTTTGGGCGCATAGTCTGCCGACAGGGCTTGTGTCTTGGCATGTTTTTTCCCTTTTCGCCCTCTCTGACCTCTGACCCATGGGGGGGTTGGGAGGCGGCTACTCTATCGGCACCGCGTTTGTGGGGCGCTGCGCAGGCAGCTTTGTGATCGAATCTAGGATATAAATGGAACGCCCCTAAAATGTGTGCCACCTAGGCTTCGTGGAGACTTGCAACGTATAAACAATTATGGCGAGAGATGAGAGCTGTGCGCATGTAGTCTACAGCACTACGTATGTTATGTACAGGAATCTACACGTATGCTATGATCAGCAGTGCTATGATCAGCAGATAGCTGCGATGGAGCTATCGTACGCATCTACTGGCAACGTTGCTGCTGAGTTGTACAGCAGCAGCTGTAATGGCCCGTTTTTACCTCGCTGTGTTGTAGGTCATGTCACAGTTAGATATAGACCGCCTTCTCGCATTCCGCCGCATACATACGCTTTTCGCATACATACGCTTTTCGGGCACTATGCCGAGATATGAGAGAGGTCCCCCGATAATGCGGTATCCCCATATAAGGCGGTATCCCGATATAAGGCGGTCAAAATGGCTAGGCGAGATTTGGAAATTGCACTCATAACCTGGAATGACTAAGGCTGCTTCCCTCTATAAGGCGGTCATGTTGCTCTAGCTCACCACCGCCTTACTGAGCTGTGCGCATGTAATGTACAGCAGCACGATGGCATGTACAGGAATCTGCACGTATACTATGTGCAGCGTCTGTGATGGAGCTACCGTAGATATCTACTGGCAACGTTATGGCAGAGTCGTACAGCAGCAGCTGTGATGGCACGTTTCTACGGCGCTACGCTGTGGATCATGGCGTCACAGAGTCAGGTACAGACCGCCTTCTCGCATTCCGCCGCATACATACGCTTTTCGGGCTATCGGCAAGTAATCGCTAGCACTTTCCCGCCTTTTCCAATTGCTCCTCTCATCTACATAAGGACGTAAAGACGCTCCCACCTGCCACACTCACACTCCCTCCCAGCGCTTTCTCGCACCGCCATCCTCCATATGCTAGCAGAACATATAGCAACAGTGCCTATCATGTCACCAGCTGTGAGCAGCCATATACGTTGTGTGTTGGATCTGTGAAGAATAGCCAAGGTTAGCAACATGCACAAGCATATCACATCACGTATGGTACAGATATCACGTATCAGCACAGCAGTTAGTGTTCTGTTGTTGTCGTTGTCCGTCTGCCTTGAAGGTGTGTAGGAAGAGCGGTCGAGCCTCTCGCATGGGGTAGGCAGAGCTGTACAGCACACAATGCAGGTGTTAGGGTTGTGACCACATGATTAATGAATTTTGTAAATTTATTTTCAAGTGCGTGAGCTGTGAGGTCGATAAATCTGTACAGTAGCAATATCGCATTTACTACGGCAGTCACCTTTGATAATCTCCGTGAGCAGCGTGGGCGGCGCGTACAACTCTCTCTACTCTTGGTAGTGCGTCTGACTTTCGTATTCGCCATGTGTGTAGAACGCTCTCCACTATTGGCATTACGCCTCACCCCGATCCTTAGCCACAATGCTGCTAACAATTTCGGCATCACGCAAGGAGGCGACCGACGACCGTCCAGGCCGCTGGCGAAGCCACTTGTACGTACATACGCCGACTTCCGATTTCACTGTATCTTGTTTTTTGTGGCGCATGTACGACTCGCTGTAGCTTTTGTATGGTGTACACGGGCTCCGCTCCGCGGGCGGCAGACGCTACCCGCTTCGCGCGCGCATGGACGAATACCATAAAATGTGATGGGGGCAGAAATAAGAGGCCCATGATTTGGTGCAACTATTACTAGCGATTTGATATGGTCAAGAGCTACTTGTGCAGAGCTGGTTGCCCTATGCTTTGCTGTGCTGTGTGCTTGCTGGTGATATCACGTTCTGATCGGCAGTACGGGTGTAACTCGCGGGGGGGGCGGGGCATGAAGAGGACGAGAGAGGACAACCAATGGAAAAATAAAAGTAAAACAACGAGTACACAGCAGTAAACGTGCACGTATGTGTATATTCGGACAAACTTTTTGTACTTGCTTTTGTTTTATGGGCACTTTATATGTCGAATTTTGTGTGGGAACGGCTATCTTGCTCGTTTTTTACTCTTTCTCGATTCTGTGTCGAGTATTGAAGATCTTTTACGTAATTTTTTTTCGTCTTTTTCAAAAACAAACCTCGATTTTAGTGTAAACAATATCATGAAATTAGCGCGGGGGTAATCATGTTGAAGCAATCATGTTGAAGCAATCGTGTTGAAGCAGTGCTCGAGCTTTGTCTTGATAGTGTTGCGGCGGTCCCGAGGTTCATGAAGAAGGCAAAGAAAGCAAGGAACGCAAAGAAAGCCGCTAGGAAGCTTCTCCGAGAGGAGGGTTTAGGCAGGCGTGTTCCGAGGGGGAGCGCTGAGAGCGAAGCAGATCCTTATAATCAAGTGGTTCCAAGAAAACTTTCTTGCCAAGATAGAGCTTGTGCGACTTTTTCTTTTTCCTCGGGCAACCTTCCACTCCAGAGTGACTGGAGCCTGTCCTGTGACCAGGGACTTGATCGTGCGAGTTTATGTGAGAACAACAACTCCTGTCGTAGCTCGCGTCAGCTATCAATACCACCCCACCAAATCAGCGCTTACTGAGTGTTTTCTTCCTCAGGGCGCATGCTACGAATAGGGGTACGGTGGGGCACCCGAATTACAAGCTCCTCGCAACAGGCCAGCTTACCGCCGCTGTTATCATATACCTGTTGGATTTTAGTGTAGATATCACAAGACTGACAAACCGATTTGACTGCACTGAAGTCTGTTGTCTCTTATTTCGATTTTTTTTGGACGCTTAAATCAGGTACCCTATTGACGTGGCACATTTTGGCGGAAACGTTTCGAACTTCAGGGGAAGATTAGATACTACTGTAGTTCACGATCTGTGTCTCAGAGAAGACAGGTCCCTGGTTTGTATTATATGTATAGCCTATGCTGGTTTGTATGATCTGTGTGGCCTATAGATCATGTTTGGGGGTGAGAACCGTATGCTATGCATGATCTAGCACATACTTTCTGGTTTAGATCTGTATTGCACAGATCCTATACAACATACCCTAACGACAGGTATGTAATCTAGATCACCTAGATTATCTAGATGAGCTAGACGGTCTAGATGATCTTGATGATCTATGATCTAGATGATCTAGATCTTTATCTGCCCGACGTATGAAGGTTTTCTGACTGATTCGGCTGCTGAACTGAGGAAGCACGCAATGCCGTCATATGGAGCACTGGCTGCGATTTTTTTTTGTGTGTCGAAAGATAGCTAATCGTCTTGCGACATATTTGCCGAAATATTTGCTCTTCCCTCCTCCCCCGGAACCATTCCCCCCTCCTCTTCCGACAAACCACTTGCCTGGCTGCGTGCACGTGAACTCAGGTGGCGCCATTTATCGCCTCGTGTCCTCGTGTGCTAGCGTCCGACTTAGACTCTCATCTGTGGCCTAGAAAGAGGTGAGTTGGGAGAGTGTCAGCAGCGTCCGTCGAAGGTTATACCTGCTGCACCTAGCCCTTTTGGCACCTGCAGCAGCGGAGTTATTCTTGCGCTCGCACGTGAGAGACAGTCGCACCGGGCAAGAGCCACACAGCAAGGACCATACAAACGCCCTCTCCTGCCCGTTGTGCAACATCATCAATCCGTTTTTTTTTAAATTCTCTTTCAGCTGTCTGCTACGCTGCAGTATCAGCAACATGACTCTTCTGTGACAGCCACGGGCGGTGCTTCTGTGTGTCTTATGTATTTTTTCTTCTGTACGTGGAGTGTGTGCTGTCATAGGCACTCAAGACGAGCAAGACGAGCGGTGTTTTTTTTTCCGGGAAAATCAACCGCTCAGCCTCGCAGCCACAACAAAACAGTATACCTCGTACAGCAGCAGAGCAGCAGCGATACAATGGCAGCCGTGCTCAAAGTTCTGGCCTGTGAGCCAGCGTTTTTGCGTTGTTGTTTTTTGCTCATGCCATTTAGTATGTTTGCACTATGAATTTCTCTTTCTCCCTCCTTGGACGTAGCTCAGACCCAACGACACTTAAGCAGGCTCTCCCCCCCTCCCCACTACGGTACATGCCTTCGTTTTTACCGCAAGAGGGCTTCAGCCCTTCTTCCATATTCGATGGGCATCGAACTGCGCGCGAGTTGTCACGGTGTAAGCATGTGTGGCTGGTGCATAGCGGCAGGAGGTCGAACCGCGACAACATTAACACGTCCAATACAACATATAAACACACATCGTCGGACCTCATACCAGGTATAGAACGCATACATCGGCAGCAAAAGAGTACTGCTGCTCATACCTGTACGCACCATTGGAACGTGTGTGTTCCCGTTTTTGGACTTGCATGCCTCCGGCATATAAAGTGGAAACTCCATCCCGAAGAGGAACCTTGTACACTGTAATAACGTACACTGTAAAACATATTGTATGATGCCTAGCCAACTAATGACTAGTCGATGACTTGCTAGTTGTATACTATCAGTTGAAAGTTCCCCTCCGGGAAGTGCCAAGGGGAGTGGCGCAAGAACGAAATCAAAGTATCCACCATCTGACTGCCTGGGCAAATAAGATGAACGTGGTGGTACTAATAGTATTGTAAGACAACTCGCAGCCTTGGCGATTGCAAGGTAAAGCTGGTCTGTCTGTCTTGTCTGTTCGCCTGTATGTCTGTCTGTCTGTCACACTGGCTGGCTGGCTACGTACAGTAGCCGTTTCTGGGTGGACAGCATGCTTATCTGCGTGTCCTCCACTCGTTTCCACTGCAATTGTGCTGTTTCTAAATGGGATTTCACTTACGTTAAGTTGCACAGAACGTACTCTAGTATGGACGAGTATTTCAGTGCAAGTCTGGTGTTGCATGATTTGTACTGCTCGGTTGTTCCTTTCATCTTTGTGACACCCTCCCCTCCCCTGCCTTACCCCGCCCTATCCTATCTTATTCCCGCTACCCTACCCTACCCTACCCTACTCTACCTTCCCCTCCCCTCCCCTCCCATCCCCTGCCCTCCCCCACCTTACTCTACCTTACCCTACCCTACCCTACCCTACCCTGCCCTACCCTGCCCTACCCTACCCTACCCTACCCTACCCCACCTTACCCTACCCTCGATACCCTAACCTAGCCCACCTACCCTACCCTACCCTACCTACCCTACCCTACCCTACCCTACCCTACCCTACCCTACCCCACCCCTCCCATCCCACCCCCTACCCTACGCTAGCCTACCCTACCCTACCCTACCCACCCTACCCTACCCTACCCTACCCCGCCTCACTCTACCCATGCCCAGTAACTATTACCGGTACCCAATAGCAACAACATAAATGTTTTATGTATGTAAACCTCACCTAACCCTATCCCAGCCGTACTCTACTCTACACTCCCCTGCTCTGCCGTACTTTATGGCGATATATAGATGGCTCACCGATGTTCTTCAGCTCGAACGGAAGGAAGTCAAGCGGTTATTGACCCTCGTCCCCGACGTGCTGCACGCTTCCATGAAGGAAACCCTAAGGCCTGCCTGTGATTGGCTTATGGGTGCGGCGGGATGCGACATGCCGGGCGTCGGCCAGATCTTGACCAGGTGAAGGGATTGCGCATGGATCGAGTTCGATAGTTGCAGAGCAACAACAAAATAACCGCAATAGCAGCAGCAGCAGCAGCAGCCCGCTCCGCCCCGGCTACGCTAAGTATGCTGTGCTCCCCTTTGTTTTGCTGTCCTCCGGTTTGTTTTGCTGTCCTTGTTGTTGTTGCTGCTGCTGCTGCTGCTGTTGTTGTTGTTGTTGTTGTTGTTGTTGTTGTTGTTGTTGTTGTTGTTGTTGTTGATATTGTTGGTGTCGTTGCTGTGGAACGTGCGAAGCTGTTGTTGTTGGTTGTTGCTACGGGCATTGTAGTCGTTGCTGTCGCTGCTGTTGTTGCTGTTGTTATCTCTTTAAACCTCCACCTACTCTATGGTGCTACGGACTACAATCGTGCATAATGTGATGATCACCCCCACCCTCCGCCCATCCTCCTTCTCCCCTTCGTCCTCCTCACGACACCAGATCACCCGAGCTAGTTTTAATGGACCCCGGCGTAATGGAGCAATGCTTCCACCGAATGTCCACGGATCTATGCGAGGGAGACAGGGCGAAAGCCTCCGCGCTGTTGGCAGGGAAACCCTTTCTCTTGCCTCAAAGCGACCGGCTAGCCCCCTTAGTGAAGCTCATGACGGATGATCTCCAAGCCACCTCATCCCAGGTGGGTGATAATTCAGCGTGTACGTGGTAGCACGCAGGATGGCGCGGGTAAAAGCATTCCCCGCTCGTCGTTGGTGGTGAAGTTCAGTGTTGAACGCCGGTCCAGACTTATCCGACTTAGCCCTTTGGGAGGGCCTAGGTCGGCAGGGAGTGTCGCGCGGAGCTCTCATCCACGTAAAAAATAATGCATTTATGAAAAATCGTCAGTTTCTGTTTTTGCGCAGCCCATCTATTATCCTAGCACCGTTTTGTTTTGTTTTTCTCCCTTCTCCCTCCTTAGACGTGTGACAGTTTGTTTGCTTGCTCATCCCATCATCCTGGTAGCTTTTCCTTTTTTGTTTCTCTTTCTCCCTCCCTGTAGACGCAGCTCAGACCGTCACGAGGCAGGCTCTTCTCCCCCCTCCCCACCACGGTGCGGCCCGATGGACAAGCCCATGGCTTAGGTTTGTAAGGGGTACTGTGTGATACTGTGTAAGAGATACGCACTACGATGGAGGTCGTAGAACTGTTCTGGCCAGCACATTTCCTGACTGGCTGGGCTTATCAACTGAGAAACTGCGCAATTACTTGGATATTATATATCCCGTTTGTTAAGAGTTGTGAGTCGGCGGGGTTTCACGGCTAATAACTAATCGCTAGGTGCCGTTAGCCAACTAACTGACTTTTTGGTCGTCAAGTTGGCTGGCGAAGGCAGCTGATGGCCAGTCGACTTGGCGACTTGAGTTGAGCGACCGAAGCGAGACAAATCAGCCCCCCCGGCCCGCCGCACTCACGAAATATAGAAAATGCGTGCTGCATTAAGTAGTCCTTCCTATAAGCATGGAAACCCAATAAGTCGGATAGTTGGCACCTCCGGGAAACTACTAACTATTAGTCCGACTAACAGTTAGTCGGTAACTTACGTCGTGCCGACTCACATTTCTTACCGTTTGTGGTTTACGACATTTTTTGTGCGCCTAGTGCGTTGGAATTTCCGTCGGGTTGTGAGTCATCCCACGATAGGGCTCAACGTCAGCATCACCCGAAACATGACTTCGAAGGCGTTCGTTCGCGCAACCCGACCAACCGTTCTATGCGCCAGTGCTAAAAACAACCATGGTACTCGTACAGTTATCGTATTATTAATACTGGCGGATAGTGCCACACTTCAGGAGCTCAACCGGTTACAGGGTCAGCATGCTGAGGCCCAAGTATCCTAACCCCTGCCGCGAGATGACTGCTGCTCTGTGCCGGCGAGACAGAAGCGATTGCTCGCGATTGATCTCGCCTGTCGCAACTCCCAGTTTCTTTGAACGGCGTCGCGTGCTGTACTGGTGCTCTCCTGATGCTCTCCTGGTGTTATGCAGCTGTTCTGCTGCTACCGCTGCCCTGCTGCTGCTGCTGCTGCTGCTGCTGCTGCTGCTGCTGCTCAAATGTTGATATTCTGTTGCTATTCCGCTGCTCATTCTGCTGCTGCTCTCTGCTCTGCTGGTGCTAATTCGCCGACTTGTCATTCTCCTGCCGCTCTATTCAGGCGAGGGAAGCGATCGCTAACGATCCATTCTTCCTGGAGTACCAGCTGGAAAAGGTTGTCTACCCGCGACTGGAGGCGGTCAGAGAAGCTGGAATAGGGAACGTTGTTAACGGCTCGCCCCTCTCGCTCAGCGGGAAGATGAAAGTTCTCGGAAGTTACTCCGAGGCGCGCTTCGCCAAATGGTTGAAACGGGAATCGCAATCGGTAGTGTTAGAGACCGTTGGGGAGGGCGGGGATCGTAGAAACTGGTGATTGCTTGGTTTACAGTGGAGGGTCTACGACTAACAGGAGTCGTCTACCGAATGACGTGAGACGGCAGTTAGCCGAATAAAGTGAGGCATTAACCCGATTAAGAAAGGCGCCATATGGTTGAACAGGGAAAATCCCAATTCGGCGGTTTCAGATAACGTTGTGAATATCATTGGGGGGGGCGTTGGGAACACCGTTTGGCGAGAGCGGCGATCGTCGAAGCTGGTGATCTGTTTTTTTGTCAATAGTCGGGCGTTTGCTGCGTGGAACGAGGAATGGCCGACCAAAATACGCCGTTTGCCGAGGCGGGAAGAGGAATATTCCGGGAAGTGTGTCCGCGGGGTGGTTCGTGAAATGGTTGAAAGGGGAAACCGTTGGGGAGACCCTTCGGGGACGGCGGCGAACCCAGAGGTTAGTGATTGTTTTGTCAATAATGCAGCGTGTGCCGAACGGAGGGAAAGATTGCCGACTTAATTGAGTCGTCTACCGAGTAACGTCGGCACGCCCTAAATACAGGACGCGATCGGAATATCACACGCAGCGTGCAAATAAGAGTTTCGACGAAACCTTCAATCTCACAGTTGTGGTGTATTTTTAACTTTTAAGAAATGCAGGACGACGGGACGGCAACGAACTTCCTGGCGGTAGCTGGTCGAGGCTTCGCGCGCCGTCTCAGGCTAACTCAACCCCAGACCCGCCCATAACCCTATCAAACCCTTTGCGCGGCTCGAGGGCCTCAGGGGCAGTCGCGCGGCTCCGCAGCAGCGTGTTTTGATTTGAAGGCCGATGCTAAGATGTTCTCGATTTTCAACCTTTGTTGGGTAGAGAAAAAGTATTGAAGCCGACGAACACAACGCCAACCAACTCACGAAAACATTAGGTTAGAAAATAAAAAAATTGATACCATATATGAAGAAAAACATGTTTATTTTTTAAACTAGTTTTTCGATGATGTTTTTGAGGGTTGGGTTTGGGTTGATTTCGGATTGTGACGTTTGACGGTTTCAATACTATTCCTTGTATGTTTTCCTACCCAACTCCTACCCTACCAAAGGTTGGTAGTTCGCAAGACACCGTACTAATAGCCCTCCTAGGACTTCAGAGGAAGAGTTGACGAAATACATCGATGATTTCAGCATCGACGACCTAAGAAAACAAACTGAGCTGCTGGCGTAGGGGGTGGTTACTTTACTTTCCGTACAAAACCGTATCAGTGCACAGAATGGTTATGGAAAATCGTCCTGTTGATGCTGACGACATCCAGGGGGGTCACCGACCTGTATCCTTCATGATGACAAAATATAGAACACGCGCGAACGACCTACCGTAAAAATGGTGAAGCTGTGTAATAACAACCAGGTTTAATTCACAAACACCATATCATAAATGAAACAGATATATCTAATGTACCACGCAGCTTGCAAAGTTGAGATTCAACCCTTCAACCGGTGGTACTCACAGCTGACGTTTTGCAACATATACGATATATTTTGAATATTGAAAAACGTCATCTTGTGAGTACGACCGATTGAATGATTGAAACTCAACTTTGCAAGCTGCATGGTACAACTATGTTTCGCTAATATACAGTAGTTGCACAAAATTTACGCAAGGTCGTTCGCGCGTGTTATATGCTTGATCCTCATGAAATAAATAGGTCGGTGACTAATATTTTATGAAACCTGAGGACTTTTTGACCACCGAGGCGGTCATTTTCGGAGCCACTTTTCGCAATGGCTTGGGTGGTCACTCGCGCGACGAGTGATCTCCCAGTTCCTTTGCAGCCCTAAGCTCCCCTGGCGGTTTCCACCGGTATGAAACCGCCGTGGATTGATTACAGCTAGCTGCGAAGCCCGCCAAAAAATTAATGAAAGGCGGGCGGGCGATCAATTGAGTACGCAGCTTGCAAAGATAAGTATCGAGACCCTAAGTTCGTCGAACTCATAGCAGCAAGCAGCTGACGTCATTACAATATTTTGATTGAATATCTTTGAAAGTTTTTTTTCAGAGATGTAAAGGGTCACTCGGGCGAGTGGCTCGAACCCGGTTGGTTGTGGAAAAGGGGGCATGGTACTACAATACCGTACCGTAGCCTTTGTCGTGTATGACACGCGAGCATCAAGATACCAACTACTCCGGAGTATTAATTAATAGTGGCTTTTTGCGGGGCCTCAGAGGGGAAAAAATGGCAATGAAAACTGACGAAAGGAGCATCGGCCTCTGCTGATTGGGGGGTGATAACATTGGTTGATGTCCGAAGAGGGCAACAGACAGCGCAAGGGGCCGTACAGGACGGGCCCGGCAAAATCCTACTTTGTACTGCTGCGCGCTCACGCTACTCGTAGACGCTTGGTCATGTCGCAATCGCCGTTTTTTAGTCGCTGGACGAGCAAGGGCCCCAAGCTTGGTAACGTACTGCTGCGCGCTCGCTTTGTACGGTTGATACGGCCTTACTTCTCCGTTCTTTCGGTTGCGGCTCTTACGTTCCCAACGGTTTACTAGGGGGGAGCGATTCTTGGCTGGAGTCGACGACGCGTGCTACGAGATTGATACAGTGGGTATTCCGATTTGAGGGTGTCTAAGACATGGTCAAGCGCACCTTAAGATAAGAGCATTCGGGACTTAAATAACGGTCAAATCGGCGCGTCTCGCCCGACGAAAAAACGTGTATTTCCCGCTACAGATAGTAAGAGCCAAACGTGTCGTTGAGATATTTCTTCGGCTTGTCACGGGGTGATGCTCTTGAATCGGGGTACCCACTGAAGGGCGTATTTTATTTTGCCGAACTGTTTCTGACTGCCAGGACTCCTCGTTGATACCATTTATTTGCGTTTTTACATATTTTCCGTGATGTAGGATACCTAAGCTCCGTGATTGTTCATCGCGTTGCACTTGCATTCACGTCAACGAAGTCAACATTTTATACTTTATCAAAACAAAAAAACACTGTACAGCTGGGATATGTCGAAAACATCGTCGAAACTCATCTTTGCAAGCTGTGCGTGATGCTCCGCGTGTTACGGAGTGGGGCGTGCATGTCCTCACGAAGGGTATACAGTAGGTCGGCGACTCGCCTTACGAGTAGCACTAGCTAGTGCCATTGCGTGCGGCGCTCGGTACACGAGTTCCTTCACAGTGGAGCTTCACAAAAAAAATGGATGCTACGTCCCCGATCGCGGCAAGCGTCTGACAGGTAGTAGTTGTTTGTTGCGTGGCGAGGAAGACGCATGCTTTCGATATAGGGGCGTACCCAATTTTTTGCTGGGGTTCCTCGCGTAACGCCTTTACAATTGGAAACCCGTTTTTTTCAACAAAACACTTGGAATTAGAATAGGGAGGGGTTGTGGGGCTTTGAGGGGTTTAGGAGCTCTAAACACCACCTCCCACCTAAAAAAATGGGGAAAAGAAGGGAAAGTGCAACACGATGAAAAATCCCATGACCTACTACAGCGGTAGGTACTGTTAAGATACGGCCTCGAAAGGCCTGTAGGTATCCGAATTTGAGATCATTTGGATGGGTTTCGTATGATAAGGTTGGCGGTTTATATTCGGGGAAGTTAGGAATTAGATCGGAGGCACGCGCCTCCGATCTCGGAAGCTATCCCGGGCTCTGGTGGAAACGAATAAAGCTACATCTCTACGAAGGAACGAAAGTGAGTACTCCGAGGACCTACCCAATTGGCAGACCTGCAGGGGGCACTCTAAAACGAGGAATGACGCAAAATATATACAATGTATTCCAGCGATATTGGGGTTTTTAAGGTGTCCCGAAAATTCAGAACATATTGTTGCAAAAAAAGTGGTGCATCTATCTTAGCAGGCGCCAGAGGCCAACCCACCGACTTTTTTAGTACTTCTCGATGAAATAAGAAAAAAACGAAAGACCCCAACCGCACCAGTCCCGACCGACGCAGAAACGCAGCACCCCGAAAAATTACCGCAGGGACCTACCACGAACCTCTTTTTTTACCTAGCCAAATAAATTAGTAACTAGTTGGCGAAGTATTGTCAACCAACCCACAGCCCTACGGCACCAACAATGAAAACGTGCCTGGGCCAGCCAGCTACTCGGTTTCTGAAAATGTTTGGGCTCACAACTGACGCTTGGCACCGGCGCTCAAATTACAAACTGCTGCTTTTTTGGGACGTAGTCCCTGAATTGGGGAGCTCTCTTGGCCGGGAAATGGTTCGCCCCCGAAATGCCACAGATATCGTAGCATGGCTACCGTAGCATGGCTATCGTAGCATGGCTACCGTAGCATGGTTACCGTAGCATGGCTATCGTAGCATGTCTACCGTAGCATGTCTACCGTAGCATGGCTACCGTAGCATGGCTACGGTAGGGGGGGTTAGCCTCATTGTCACTATCGAGTTGAGGCCACGTGGGGAAAGTCCCACGTGGCCACGGTCCTCACTCCAAAAACGGACATTACAACATCTTGTCTGGCGCAGAGCAACCAAACAAGCTCCATGGCGATGAAAATCGCCAAGAGACCGAAAATCAAAACACGTTTGGTAGCCAGTCCCGCGAGTGGCTCTCAAAAGAGCTAAAAAACGAGGCCCTACGGTGGGTACCCCGATTCAAGAGCGCCCCGTGACAAGCCGAAACACGCGCTCTTAACGATAAAGCGCTCTTATCTGTAGTAGGCAATATATATAGCTTTGGTGTGGCGGGACATGTCGAGTTGACCGCTCTTAACTCCCGAATGCGCTTGACCCGAGCGCTCTTAAATCGGGATACCCACCGTAACATCGATCCCCATACCATACCCTTGGTGAAGTACTGCAGGACGGAGAGAGCTCCGGGGGCCAATCTCTTCTCATCTGCGCTCTAATCAACATTGGAAGCTCCTCCAAGCTCCTCCCAAAAGGCGTTCTGCCTTTGACAAGACCAAGGGCGGCATCAGCCCCCCCCCCCCCCGCCCCCGCCCCGACAACACCAAGGGGGGCAGCAATCCTCCCCACCCCCCCCCCCCCTCTCTCGAGGCAGCGACTTTCCACACCCTAATCGAATTCCTGGCCCATATGCTGCAATGCCTACCCAACCTAAAAATTGGTAAAATAAAGATCAAGTCGGTCGCCGCCGAGAGTCTTAGCAACTGTAATCCTAGGATACAACTAGACCAGGTAACTGTTATCTGATAGGGATTGTGCACCCTTCCGAACGTCAGAAAAGACACGTCAACATCTTTCGTGATGGCGATGCCTACGGCCATCAATTTTACCGGCAAACTGTTAAGATACACCGGGTACACCATAACATCTACCGTACTATTGCAGAGCGGCGAGAGCCTCCGTCGCCAACCTCCTCGCATCGGCGCTCTCATCAATATTGGAAACTCCTTTCAAAAGGCGTCTCGCTCTCGACAACACCAAGGGGGACAGCATCCCACCGCCCCCCCCCTCTCCCTCGCGAGGCAACGATTCGTCGCTCCCTAATCGAAGTCCTGTTTCGTTTGTACCACCCGTGGAGCCTGTTGCTGTTCTGGTACGGGCAGCGCTCGGAGAAGCCCCTGCCGCGGCCACTCCTAAGAGGAGCTTCAGTCCTGACAAGCGGACCTTCCGAAAAGGCGCATTATCATGGGGGGGGAGGGTGTGTGTGACAAGGGGAAGAGGCGTGATGGCGGGGTTGCAACTTCATATTTTCAAACGTCAGTGTTTCGCTCAAGATAGAGAGCTCCTCAAGTAAGAATTCCCCGAACACGTAGGTATAGCATGCGTCAATACCTATCCTACAGTCAGTGTAGGTCTGCCCGCACCTGTTCGTCTTGGCTCTGATCCAAGGCGTCGCAGGCCACTCCCATCACATCGTCGCGTGTGCACGCGATTTTGTCTCCGGCACCGCCGCCGCCGCTGCCGCTGCCTCTAGAAGTCGCACTGTTGTTGTTGTTGTTGTTGGTGGTGGTGGTGGTGGGGTTGGTGTGGGGGCCGGCATTGGTGGTAATGCCACCGGCACCGTCGGTGCTACTTCCGCCGCTAGTACCGCTGATGCCATCGATGCCGCTGGTACCGCTGATGGTACTGATGCCACTGGTACCGCTGATGCCACTGGTACCGCCGTCAGAGAATAGGCCCTTGGTTCGGTACACCATGGCGAACACGCCCTAGACACGAAACATAAAAACGGGGGGGGGGGGGACCAACGAGCGACGATCACAGAAACAAAAGGGAGAGTTAATGCAATCAGAAATTTAGCAGCGCACAATCGGCATTCTGTATTGCGTGTGCATGTATCATGGCATGCACTATTAATGCGTGTTTCATGTATGATGCACGCGTATGATTCTTCCGGGAGGCGAGCTTGGTTGCAGCTCACATCCAACTCCGTTTGGGATGTCAAGGTGGAAAAACATTCCTACAAAAGAAAGTACCAGGTAACGATTAATCTATAAGCAAATGAATACGAAACACCATAGATTGCCCGTCCTTCCGATTAACGAAAAAGCCATTTATCATGTTTCCAGCTCTTCAATCAACGCAAACATAAACACAAAACGGCGCAGAGGTACTTTTCTCTACGTTCCATCAACCAAGGGTCAAACCTCGCCCCGTTTCCATTATTTTATCTGGATAAAAGCCTGCCCATTAACCCCGTTTAGAACTGCACTCGGTGTTTGGGGGGAAAACACTTGGAATTAGTGTGGGACGCGTGCTACGATAGAGGTAGCAGTTTTTCGCCGGAAAACACTTCCAGCTGACGAGGCTCGTAACCTGAGGAAGCTTTATATTTCTAATTATATCCTCCGGCGGATGGGGAAAAGTAAAGGTTAACGCCTTTACGACTGAAACCCCATTTTCGGGGACAAAATCACTTGGAAATAGTATAGGGAAGGGTTTTGGGGCCCTACAGGGACTAAGCTCACCACACTTCAACGTGTTTCTCATGCATGTCATGTGACAATTTAACTCAATAGTGTTCGCACGCCAGCGCTAGCTGGCGCATCCTTCATTTCCGGTGGTGTAGCGACAGCGCGACACGGAGGAAACCACCCAACCATCGCTCCGATGTTACGCGATTCCCATTATATACCTAGGCCGCTGAAATTATCCATCTGGTTACGCTTCCATGTTTCCCGAGGTCAGCGGGTGGGCGAGAGGCGAAGAGCTCCTCGAACGAAAAGCCGCGAAAAAAATAGGAAAATAAACGCGTGGAACTAGTGTAGAACGACATTTATATCGGAAACAAAAAAATGTTGCAAAAGGAACCCCCCCCCGACCCCTCCCCCCGTGTTATTCGATGCTGCCATCTGACGCCTGCCGAGATAGAGGCAACTAGCAGCACTTTATGGAAAACATGTTTTCGATTTTCGGGACTCCTTAACCGAATTGAGGCGTGAGAGGGAAAAATTGACGACGAAAGTCGGCGATTACATGCGTCGAACACACGAAGCTGCCCGGGTCACTGGGCTAGGTAGGGGGTGCGTCCCAACAGCAGGGTAAGGAAGGAGCTAGCTGTGCGGCACGCGAGGAGCATGGCGGTTCACGCTCAAAGCTGCTGGGTTCACGTTCTTCCCAGACTGCTGAATATATCGCACTCTCGTGTCTTTTCAATGACAAGCAATGTCTCCCTGGTCGTCGAAAACCCGATACGTGCTGCGTTCCGGTATTGTAGAGACGCGGAGGCGAACTGTCTAACAGACAACGGTCATGCACGGCAAATGCTTACCCCCCACCCCCCTTCCCTCTCCCATGCACAGCTCACAGTAGAACACAAGAACCCCGCTTTTATCGCGCCGCGGACATCTAATGTGGTTCAATTAGGAATCAGTACAATACATGGCTCATACAAATAAATATGTGGGGATTGCCGTCAAATATAAATTAGTACCCCTAAACCCCTCCCACCTGAAGGAAGGCGGCGCGAAGAAAACCACCGCCGCGAGACGCTCCCAGCAAGAAAGTGTCCAGAAATTTCCCGCGGGTGCAGAGCGCTAGCAGTAGCTCCGGCGGACAGCGCCGTCCAGCCGTGACGGCCGCGTTGGCGAAACACATACGGAGCTGTTCAAGATACGCCCGAAATAGCGAAACCAGCCATAAAAGGAGACGGATATGTTCAAAACAAAAAAAAGGAGATGATCATCGAAAGTAATGCTAAGGAGGTGGAGGCGGAGGATCAGAAGAAGGACAACAATAAGGGTAAGGATACATACTATTTAACAGGATTATAAATATGGTGAGGAAAAGTGAGGCATGGGAGTAAAATCAAAGGAGAATCAACTCGAAATACTGCACAAAAATATTGAAAGGTCAATGCAGGTTAAGTGAATCGGTGTAAAGAAAGGAAAAGTAGTGACTAAATACTACTGAGAAGGATATGAGGTAGGAAAAGGGGTATAAGAGCGGGACTAGCAAATTACAAGGTTGATGACAAATCTAACACACGACGGCCAGGATGTACAACAAACGAACAAGACCAACACCAAGCACCAAACAAACAACCCAAACATTGTCTTGCCTGCATCGGCGCGGCGGTGTCATCATCATCTCCGTCGCCGCCCCCGTCCTTCCGCCCCCCTTCCCCCCGCGCGACCGTCCTCTCCACCCATTCCCTCCCCACTCCCTCCTCAACCACACCAACCACCGCAACTGAGGCGACAAACCCCGGCACGTCACAAAGTTTAGCCATCTCCTGCCCGCGCCGAGGATTTCTCTGCGAAAACACGTCCTTGGAAGGCGGTATTGACTCTACCCCCACCCCCCCCGTGGTGTTACACTTATCCCCGAAGGAGTGGCGGTGGTCGGGGTGGTGGGGAGGGTGGCGGCGGGAGGGGGCTTGGGCAGAGGTTTCTAAGAGAATAGCGAGGCAGTTTATGGCCCCTTGCTGGGCTCGGGCCACGTCCCCGTCCCTGTGTATAGGGAGAGGACCAGAAAGAGGGTTGTACAACGTGTTGTAGGAAAGGTTAGCCGTTGAACCCGTCAGCGTAGTCACAATCGTAATCGTAACAGCAGTATCCGTAACCGTGATTATCGGTGGATCAGTCGACAAGCCGTTTACGGTCGGTAGACCGTTTCCTATCTTCTGCCGCTCTTCAAAGAGCGGGCGACGGCGAACCAACCCGATTCCCCTACATAGTCATTACAAACGGTATGTAAGAAAAGAAAACCACAACAGCAGCAGCGAGGGCCACAGAAATATCATCAAACAGAAGCACGGGCCTGTAGAAAGCGTTGTAGCAAGGGTTCATGTTGATTGTGCTTGGATACGATACGAACACGACCATGGTTGTCGGTAATCAGGAGTTCATTGGGACATGGGATACCTAGAATCGGGATGTCGATATTTGTATTATGAAGATGGTATAGCCGAGCCCGCACTAGACGTGAAGCTTTATGTGTGAATAATCTACTTCGGCGCTCGCTGCGTTGTACTCGAAGGAGCTCGATAAACACATGATGCATTTGGCCATCGGCTGGTGATCCCACCGCTTGAAATACTGTCCACACGACGGGTAAGCCCGCTACGCTTCGAGAACCACGAAGCAATTCGCTACCGAGAAAGGAACGACATGAACAGCAACAGCAACAGCACAAACAACAACGACATCATCAGCACAACGAAGAGAAAAAAGGGCTGCAGGCAGTGTCGTAGAAGGGCTCCCGCCAGAAGAAGTAAAGGCGACATAAACAGCAGTAGCAACAGCAGCAGCAACGGTAACAGCAGTCCCAGCAATGACAGCAGCAACAGCAGCAAAGGCAGCACCAACAAACAACACATTCACCAACACCGCCACTACTATCGCCACCACTACCACCAACCACCACCAACACCATCACCACCATGACCACCACCACCAACGCCATCACCCCAACCCTAAGCTTTAAAAAACACTCTACCCTGGTACTTGGTGTGCCATACACGAACTAAATGGATAGAGCTACAATATACCCTCTCATTCATCAATACCACCACAACCTACAACAATTAACCCCGAATGTCAGCGCAACCACCACCAACGCGAACAACAGCAGCAAACAGCCCTCAATTTCAGCGCAACCACTACAACCGCCACAAAACACGATAAAATAAACGTGTCTCACCGCTGGCGTGTCGGAAGCAGCGCAACCCTGACGATCGCCGACAAGAAACACGCCAGCCAGGGCTCTATCAACTCTCCATGGTTAGTAGCGGTATGACAGGCGGTGAAAAGCGCTCGCTGTTTGAAAAAAATGAAAATCGTTCAAGGAATCAAACAAAGGAAAGGGCAAACCGGGTTAGGAAGAACAAGGCACGGAAGAGGAAACCAGTTAGCCGCCCAACAGGAAGCAAAACACATCCAGCCAATCAAAAGCAATCAAAAGCGGAGGGGATACTGTTCAGCCAATCAAAACGGAAGGTGAACTCATTCGGCCAATCAAAAGCGAAGAGAAAAAGAGCTATCCCGCGGTAGGGGTGCAGCAGGAGTTTCTGAGCTCCTAACACGAGGGGCTCAATATCTCACCCGAAACATGACTTGGAAGGCGTTATTTCGCGCAATCCGACCAACACTTCTATGAGCTAGTCCTTATCAATATACGAATACAAGCGATAGTATCAGACTAGCCGGTAGTTCCTCACTTGAGGAGCTCAACCGGAAAGGTATACCTTTTTTGGGCTCAACAAGCAACCGCTACCGTGGAATGACGACCCAAAACACGTGTCACGAAAACAAGGTACGACGAGGAAAAAATTCAGTATCAACGGGAGAATAACCAAAACAGAAAATCCGTCCCTGAGGGTCTTTCTCACCGCGGCCAAGGTTCCCGAGGACACGAGCGCGTCATCCCCTCTTGCTTCGCAGGATTTTTCTCCGATAATCGCGTCGTTTCCGAGCTCAACCGATTCGGAAAAACTGTTCAACGTAGAAACAATTCTTGGAAAGGTTAGGCGCGGAGGAAGTTTCCCAGAAACTTCTGCGGCTATCTTTTGGACCTGCGCGAATAATATACGGAGGGCGAGGAATGGGGTAAAGGGTGAGGGAGGTGTGATCATTCGCTCCTTGCTTGGACCATCGACCACGCATCCCTACCGAGACGGACCACGGAAGGGGCGGGATTAATCGGTTCCTGGAAAACTTGGGCGAGGATCCGCGGCTACATGTCGGACCTGCTAGGGGGTGAACGGTATATCGACGGCAAGGAATGGGGCGGGTCATCGTGTGGATGAAGGGGTGATGGTACCCGTTACATACGGAGAGAAGGAAGGGCATGGGTCGGATGGGACGGATGGGAGCGAAGGGGTGCATCCGTCATATATAGAGGGCAGGGGGGGTCCGTTTAATGGGAGCTGCGTGCCAAGGTATAGCCACAAACCAGACTACAGTAGGATAATAAAGGATATCCCAGGCAAGCATGTACGTAGGGCAAGGAAGTCGCGGATGGACGGGTGACATCCGTTTCATACAGAGGGCAGAGAGGGGAGAGAGGGAGGGTGATCTATTTGGTGAGGAATACGGACCTCGGATGTATAATTACCTGGCGAACGTTACTCGAGGAAACATAAGTCACCTGGTCGTATTCGTACACCCGCGAGCTCCTCTCCAGAAGCAGCGAGCTCAAATCCTCCAGGCATCTCCTTGTCCCTTCTCCCGAATAGCCGTGATCATCATCACTATCATCATCATCACTATCATCGTCATCACCACCACCACGACCACTACTATCGTCAGGAGCACCATCGTCCTCGTGAGTATCATGATCACCACTACCACCAGCATGGATGCCATCACCACCAACACCAACACCGTCACCACCACCACCACCACCACCACCACCACCATCACCATCACCACCACCATCACCAACGCTACCAACTCCAATGCCACCACCACCACCACCACCACCACCATCCCCATGATAAGGATGACAATGGCGATCACCTTCAGCGGCAAGTGCCTCAGGCGGAATCGCCTTAAGGATAAGCAACGGAGTCAGTCTGGAGAACAAGAGCGCCTTCACCGTTTCTGCCGCCTCGTCTGTCTAACCATACCATGGCACCAAAGCCCATACACAATAGTACCATATTGCCATATTATCATGGAACCGCATTGCAATATTATCATGAATCCACATTACCGCAGCATCATGTAGCCACATTGCCACAGTGTCATGTAACCACATACCGCATTGTCATAGTTGCAAGATGTCATACAACCACATTATCATAGTATCACAATACAACGAACCATGGAACCATATTACCATGTATCATGTTACCACAATACCATGTGACCGTAATACCACATTGTCATGAAGCAACCATACCAAATCACAACAGTACCACATTGTCACAGTTACACACAATGCCGTATACCCAGTGCATATACATAACCATATTTCCAATTTACCGTGTGACCATATTGCCATGATACCGTATCACCAAAATGCCATATTCCCATATTATCACATTACGACGGACCACGTAACCCGCATGGAGACGTTGTCAACATATGTGATACCGGGTTTCCAACACAACAGAAGGGGAAAACAAAAACGAACGAAAGGAAAAGGAGACGGGACGGGAGAGGGTGGGGGGGGGAGGGGACGCAACCGGAGGGGTGTGGACGGGAGAAGAGGAAAGGGGAGGGGGGGGGGGGGTGGGGGTGGGAGGGGAAGCAGTCAAGGAAACATGGTCGGCAAAACACTACTTCAAGCAAACAATACAACCAACACACATGAACATGCACAAACACAAGGCACACACAAAAAATGCAAGCAATTCCTCCGGAGAGATAATATGTGACAGAAACCTGTAGCGTGAAACGACAACATGACAGCATATCCCAAATGGTGGAATCCAAAGGAACGCCCCCCCCTCCCTCCCCCCTCCTTCGGCGTCTCGAAAGGCATGCGTGGTCAGACGTCAAATGACTAAGGCAAGCAACAAATGCGTACACCCTTCCCCTCCCCCGCCGTCTCTCTCCCCTCACCTCCTCCCCTAACAACGCCTCCGTCAGATGCGCCTGCCCCCGCATCCTCTTGCGCACAATGCCAAACACCCCCGCCACCGTTGGCGCTCTCACTCCCTCTATTATCCCCTCTCCCGCCCCGTCCGCCTCGGTCCTTCCTTGCCCCCCCCCCCCCCTCCGTCTTCCTCTCCTCCCACCCCACCCTTCCCCCTTGCGCAAGAATATTTATCCCTGCCACCCCCTCCACCCCCTCCCCCACCCCTTGCCCCGCACCAAATCTCACCCCCACCTCCACCTCTTCAACTTCCCCAACTACCTCTATGCCTGCCCCCACCCCCGCCCTCTCGCCCTCCATAGTAACACCTGCCCCCGACCCCCCCATCGCCGCCACCTCCTCCTTCGCTCCCCCCGCTGCTGCTGCTGCAACAATCGCGAAAAATCGTACAGGCAGAGGGTCCTCTGGTGCGGCAAGCGCCTTAATGGCAATAGCTTCCAGGCACTCACTGAAGACGGAAGGAAAGTTGGACACCGAAGCTCGATGCATCCGTGATTTCCGATTCATGGCCGGATTCGGATTTGCATCCGGATTTGAAAGTTGGCTCGGATTCGGATACGGTTTCGGATTCGAACTTGGGTTCAGATTTGAAGTTAGATTAGGGTTGGGGCTCGGTGTTGGAATCGGATTCGGCTTCGAAGGCGAAACTTGGTTATGTTTTTGATTCGGAAACCCAATTTGATTCGGGTTCGGAGAACATTTTGGGTTCGACCGCCTTCCGCCTCGGAGTCCGTGAGCCTGCCCCACCCCCTGTTTCCCCCCCTCCGCTAGGCCACGCTGCAGTGCCCGCAGCCAGGCGGCGTCGGACCGCCTCTTCAAACGCTTTGCCCAGAGGGGCAATGACTTCAGGACTCGGTCTGTCAAGCGAGAGCCGCTGCTGCGGTTACCGTTACCGCTACTGTTACCGTTACCGTCACTGCTACCGATACAGTTGCTATTACCGCCACCATCCCCATTGCCTCCTCTTCCGCGCCTATTCCCATTCCCGTTCCCATTCCCAATACCTTCAACACCACTGTTACCGCCCCCACCACCATCCCCGTCAGCGTTACCGTTACAGTCCTGAATCCCAATACCGTTCCGGCTTCCGTCACTATTACGGTTTGCGATCCCAATACCGTTACCGGTACTATTACCGTTCCCGTTACCGATACCGTTACCAATCGACAGGGGGGGAGGGTGGCGGAGGGAGTCGAGGAGAGCGCAGAGAGCGTCCGGGGGGTCCACACCGCGGACGACGAGGTCTCCCATTACCTGGAAGGCTGAGGACCTGCCGATAGAAAACAGAAACAAGACAACCAAGCGGGAAGATGAGTTTAATCATCAAACAGGTCCCAAATTTCTAACATGCACAACCGCCGTAAGAACAAAACGACAACCAACTCAACAGACCCCCCCCCGCCCCCGCTCCCTGAAACTAGTACACGCCCCCCCATCCCCCGCCCCCTCCCGCCTCCTCCCTTCACCACTCCTTAACCCACCACTCTCCCCACCCGTCTCCTCTCACCTGCCATGCCCCCCACTCCCCCGCATCCCCTTCTCTTTCCCCCCTCCCATCTCCCCCCCCCCCTTCCCCTGTGTACCGACGTTTCCTACAACAGAGGTAGCACTTTTTGGCCATTTTTTTTCCTGAATGACAGAGGCTCCTTGACCCAAAATCATCGGAATACACCCACTCCGGTTCTTGCAAAAAAAAAATTGCTTTGCGTACCTCAACCACGGGTGTGTTCAATCACAAAAGCACTTCCAGTTTACTCTACACCATAGTGTGAGGTATGTGAGGCATGATAACACCTCAAGTGAGGATCTCCAAAAAAAAACGGATCACCTCCATCTAAAGTAGCATGGGTCTACCCCCAACCACTGACCTGCCATGAGATCCCCAACCCCCGCTCCCCACCCCCCCTCCTCTCCCCTTCCCCTCTCCTGCTCTTCCTCCCCCGTCCTCCTCCTCCTCGTCCCTGAGCCTTCGGCACAGCCGCGGGATAAGCCAGGCCGGATCAAGCGAAACCAGTCCGTGAGATGCCGCTGCGCGCACCTTAAGGTCGCCGCTCCAGAGTCTTCAAAGTGGGAAAATATTGGGGAGGCGGGAGGGGGATGGGGATTGGGGGGGGGGGGGGGGGGGGGGGGGGGGTCCGGTCGCAACACCGAAACATCTATATATACAATGCAAAGGTATATACTTTCTGAGGCCCTCATTTGGGTTCAACGCCGACTTTGAGAGAAAAAATTGAGGGAAGATGGAAACGCAACCCGATGAACAATGCCGCGGCCTACGGATACTACGAACAACAGCGCAAAAGATAAACGGCACTCCAGCGATACTGGGACGCGTGCCATTTACGGAGATCGACTGGTAACAGGATGAACACACGCACGAACAGGAAAGCATCGCCACCTTTCAGGCGAGCTCTCCTACGCTACGACTGTGTTCCGTTGAGGCTCTGTATAGACCAGCCAACAAAACAATCCCGAGTCAAACGCAACCAGATATGCAACAAAAAGGTGGGTCCCGTTTTTGCCCGCTTTTTTGTTCAAGAATTCGTCCTGCTAACAGCTGATCTCTGCAATACCTATAGCGTGATAGGGGCAGCACTTTTCTGATGAAGATTTTTCTGAACGCCGACGACGGGGGACTTCTCAACCCAAGTCTTCAAAGTTTTATTCTCGCTTTGCAACATGATTGCTTTTATACCTAGGCGATGGGATTCTTTATCGGGTTGTGCACCGTCTTTTGCTCAAACGTCTGTGTTTCGTGCGAGGTGTGGAGAGCTTCCTCAAGTGAGGAGGAGACTCGGGGAAAGAAAAAGGTGCACCTCTCCTGTGGTATGCGTCTTGAGGTAGTTCAAGCAGATGAGGAGCCCCGCCAGACGGCAACATTTTACACGTCGGATAGATCACCGATCCCCACTTTTTGATCTACTTGTAGATCTTTCAGGGAAGATCTGTATGGTCTAGTTCATGTTTCCGGGTGGGAGCCATAAGATCTGCATGATCTAGCAACTGTTTCCAGGGTTTGATCTGTTCTCCACATAAACAGATCCTGCACAATATCTCATAATGACAGCTGCAGGGTCTACTGTAGATGATCTAGATGATCTGGATATTCTAGAAAATCTAGATCGCGATCTGTCGGAGGTGTGACTAGTTGTTCTAAATTGTGATCTACCCGAGATGTGAATGGATGGTCTAGATCGTCATCTGCCCGAGGTGTGCGAAATATCTTGGCCCGGAAGTGCTATTCCTATGGTGGCACGCATGTTATTGCCTTCCGATGGGGATCTGCAACATACAGTCCTTGCGCAATCTTTCACGACGCCAAATATGGGATCTATGCGATCTAGATCGCTAGATGATCTCGATGATCTAGATCTACATGATTCATTAACATACGATCTACATCGTGGATGTAGGTGATCTACATGATCGAGATCGGAATATAGATCATGTAGATCGTGGGTAAAGATGACCTATAATGTGGGTATCTACTACCATTTAGATAGTAGATCTAGATGGTCTTGATCGTGGATATGGATACTCTTCATCGTGGATCTGAGCACAGAAGATCTAGGCGATCTAGATCGCTAGATGATCTAGATAGTGGTCTAAATTACTAGTTAACGGATGATTAACATATTGGATCTAGATTATTTATATGATCTAGATCGGGATATGGATAGCATAGATCGTGGATTTAGATTATCTAGATCGTGGCTATCTACAATATATAGATATGGATCTAGATTATCTAGATCGTGGATATGGATGATCTAGATCGTGGATCTAGATCATTTAGATAATCTAGATGAGGAACGTAGATAATCCATGATAAAGGGTGGACACAGGTGATCTACATCATCTAGATCGCGATCCGCCAGACGCGTGCAAAAATATCCACCACCGCGCGTTCCAATCGAGAGCTACGATACCCACATTTCATTCCGATAAGGTGCTTTGGTTCTTGCACGTAATCTCACAACGGAAAACAAATACGATCCAGATTGGTTTAGATCGTGGATGTAGATTATTTAGATCGTGGACGTAGATGGTCTGGATCGTTGCATATCATATTTTCGGGGGAACTTAGTAATCAGGATCAAACATGGCCAGTAAAAAACAGTGGGGTATGTAGATTCTTGTCTTTATGATGGGTCTCGATTACTAAGGTCCTCCGTCATATGTATGCGTGCAAGCTTCCTACTAATAGCGAGAGTGCAGTGTCCGACGACAGTGGTGGCATTTTTTGGCTAAAACACTTTCTTAGTGACGGGGGGGGGGGCTCCTTGACGCCTTTACAACTGGAAACCCTTTTTGGGGGACAATGTTACTTGTAGTTAGTATAGGGAGGGCTTTCGGGGGGCTCTATAAAGAGGTTCTAACTCCTTTAGCACCGCACCCCCCGATATGGTAACAAAGCACTTAGAATCAGACCAGGTTCATGTGAGGAGTTGAAAACGGGTTTTAATTAAAACCAATTTCCACAGAAAAATATCGGTCTTGCTCGGCAGTGCTACCCGTTGCATGGTACACATGCTGCGGTAGAGGTACTCTTTTTCTTTTGAGGCAGGCTCCCTCATTTGAGGAGCTCTACAAAATCTGACCTTCACCGCTTTTGAGCCTCCGTACCCCTCCCTATAAAACTATAAGTAAAATTGCAAAAAAAAGGGTTTCCAGTTGTAGACGCGTCAAAATGTGACCTTGAGAGGAAAACGAAAATTCAACCCGACGACGAGTATTCCCATACAGCCTAGGCATAAAGAAAAGCCCATTGATAAAAAACATAATAGCAACCCGACGGTTGATGCGTGCTACGATAGAGAGGTGCGCCACATTTTCTCAAAGGTTCCTCACTTTCGGAGCCTTTTTAAGACACGCCCTTCTTGACCCAAAAAACTGATTGATTTGGACAAACATAAAGCCGCTTTGATCCCGGATGAAACAATCCCATGGCCTAGGCACACAACGAGAACCATGCAAAAAAAATGGCCTATTTTTTTTATATTTTCCGACCTTTTGTGCAAAAATAAATCGCCTATTATTCATTTATTTTCTGACGATTTTGGGTTAAGGAGCACCGTCATTCAAAAAACAAAATAGCCAAAAAAAGGTATACCTCTATCGTAGCACCCGTCGGCTATGGCATAAGGGAGCTCTGTCATTCAGAAACGTATTCCGACAAAAACTGCTATCCCTATTTCATAGCATATATACGATACGTATGTTGTTCACCCAGGCCATGGGATTGTTGTTGCCGTATGGTGCCAATTTCACATCACGTAAACCGTATAACTGGTGTTGCGTATTGCACAAAGCCAGTGAAGTAGACGATAGACTTTCGCGGGATAAAGTGATATCTGCCGCCATGGCGTTTATAGCCTGTGCTCGACTATCCCCAAGACGTTAGAAACCCTTTTCGACAGTCAAGAGGCAACACCACGAGCTCATTGGCTACGACGACGACGAACGCCTTTAGTGTTGGTACCTAGCCCATCAAATTATCAATCGGGTTGCATCTTCATTTTTTCGCACAACTTTTGCGGTTGGGTGAGGTGCGGAGCTCCTCTCCCCTAGAGAGGAGTCCCAGAAAGAAGAGGTGCACCGATACCGCTACCTTACCACTAACCTCTCTGGGACTTAAGACGCAAAAATTTGACGGGAAAAAAACGGCCGATTACAGCATCGGCCACATGACGCAATCCGAGCTGTTAGTGTAGATGTTTTCGACCTTGCAAGGCAGGAAGCTGTGAGGCAAGCGTGAGGCGCGACGATACTCGGATTGCCTCGACCTTTTCCTAGGCGCTTGATTAGATCGCGCTCGTCGCGTTTGGCTCTGTATGCAGTATATTATTATATAATCAAGTCCCAAAAGGGATAACAAAACACGTACTACCTGTCGATAAGGTGCTCTCCAATGGCCGCCATGAGTGCGACGCCCTGCCCTCGAACCGTTATTCCTGACGGGGGGGAAGGAACAGGAATCATCCGCGCTGACATCTGCGGGCCTCGACCGACGCCTCGCAGGACAGCTAAACTCACCACGGAAACAAAGAAAAAACAAACAGAAACATGTGGAGGCAGAAAAAAAAAGGGGGGGGGGGGGGGGGCATTAGTGATTTCGACTTGCACCACCTTCGACAACATAGTTGATATGGAACGGTTGATGGCCCGCTTTTCCAGGTTTTAGTAACTCTTAATGGAATATTCATCCCGAGAAGTTCACCAGGCGGTCGGCGTTAGGGTGGCGAAGAACATCAAAAGCCACGGATAGGGTTTGGGGTGCACGTGTAGTATAATTCAACATGTTCATCGGCGCTGGGCCAAGGTCTATCTATATAGCCCTCACTACATTCGTCGGTTTCTTAGGCAGTCGGCATAAATGCAACCAATGTATCGGCGACGGCCCAAGGTCTATATAGCGCGAACAATATTTGTCAGTTCCTCAGGCGGTTGGGATCAGGCTGAGCCATAGGTTGGTGTTTAAAGTCAACTATAATATTTCAACCACGACTATAATATTTCAACCACGCTGTTGAGGCTGGATCAAATTCCACTCCACAGCCCCCCGGGGGAGAGGGAGTATGGCCGACCGCACCCCACCGCACCTCACTCCACTACACACCACGCAACACCCCACTCCATCCTACCCTACCTGATAGTACCCTGGTGAGGTACATCGCTATCGTAGCCGACGACCTCTGCAACGTTCCTGACGAATGACCCTCGCCGGAGGCTACACTCCTAGCGGCTTGCAGCACCTGTGTATCGTTGTATTAGAGTGGGGTGGGGTGGGGTGATGTGGCGTCGGGTGGGGTGGGGCGGGTTGCGGCACCAAACAAACCAAAAACATCCGCAAACAATTAGCGAACCAACCAATCACCCGAAAAAAAAACTAACCAAACAACCTAAACCAAACCAATCACCCAACCAAACGATAATTCAAAACGAACGAACCAATAGATCAGCAACCGACCTCCCAACAAACCAAATCAACCACATCGACCCAACCAACCAACCAACCAACCAACCGACCGACCGACCGATCAACCGACCAACCAACGGACCAACCAACCACCCAAGCGACAACCAACCAACGGAACCAACCAACCAACCAACCGACCAACCAACGGAACCAACCAACTCAACCACCAACCTACCAACGGTTACCAACCAAATATCAAACCCACCAACCAAATATCAAACCCACCAACCAATCAAACCAGCCAACAAACCAAACGTAATCAAACCAACTAACCAAGCTACAACTAATCAACCGAGTCAGTCCAATCAACCAATCGACCATACCAATCAAGCAACCACCAACTCAACCAACCAACCAACCAACCAACCAACCCTCCTCCCATTCAACAAGCCAATTGACCAACCAACTCCGGCGAATTGCGAAGTATCGACGTTGATTGCGTAGAAGTTCGTGAAAACGTGCAATATTAGTATTGAAACCGTCGAACGCCATATTCTAAGGTCAACCCTACCCGCGAAAACCCAGTGAAACACTCGACCAGGAATACGTTTTTCTTCCACTTTCTTATATTTTCTCACCTATTTTGTTGGTGGGTTGGTTGGCTTTGGGGTGTGATGTTCGTCAGTTTCCATACTGTTCCTACATTTTTCCAACCCAAGGGAGGTTGGCCATCTCGGAACAACCTACTAACGAAACAAAAAATCTACTAACCAAAAGCCAACCACACCAACCAACCATCCCAACCTAATCAACCAACCAACCAACCAGGCGACTAACCGAAACCTATCAAAACCGGTCAAAACAACCAAAACGACTGACCAACCAACCGAAACAAACCCAACCACACGAACCAACCACCTCAACCTAATCAACCGATCAACCAACCAGCCAACCAACCGAAACCAACCGATTCCAGCCAAACCAACCAACCAACCAACCAACCACCCAACCAACCAATTCAGCCCAACCAATCAATAGGGTGTATGCAATTTTCAACCTTCGCTGGATTGACAGAAAGAAAATATGTCATTGAATCCAACCAAAGTCACAATCCCAAGGTCAGCCAACCAACGAACACATGAGGTTACAAAACAGAGGAAAAAAAGGAGGGAAACACATCTTACAACTCAAGTTTTCGACGATTTTTCGAGGCGTTGGGTTGTTGGCCTTGGATTGCGACGTTCGACGGTTTCAATACTATTCCTAACATGTTTTTCCTACGTACCCAATTTTTACCCCGTCAAACTTGGTACATCCCAAACACGCTGCGCAAAAATCAACCACATACGACCGACGCATGCTACGATGGAGGTGCACCAGCCATTATCGTTTCTGAGGCTCCTTGTGTTGAGTAGCTCTGCTCCTTTCTTAACCGAACAACTGATTTGAGGCGAAAAAACAAAAACAAAAAAGTGCTGCCCGACGAAAAATCCCATCGCGTGGGTAATCAACGCAAATTGCTGCAAAAAAATAAACACGAAACATCGAAACTCCGACGATTTTGGGTTAAAGGAGCCCGTCATCCTGAAAACGTTTTCAGCCAAAAAGAGACATACCTCTATCGTAGCCCGAGTCAACCCAGCCAACCAACTCACCCACCAACCATCAATCCGACCGGCAAAAACAACCAACTAACACATAAACCAACCAACTAACCAACCGACCGACCAACCAACCGGCGAAAGAAAACCAACCAACCAACTTCCAGGATTACCACCAGGGGACGCTCTGCACGTCTTAAACCCGCTAGAAAAATCAACCAAACGCAACCAAACCAACCAAATGAAACCCAACCAACCGTCCAACTACCTAACACAATAAGCCAACCAACCAACCAACCAACCAGCAAAAACAAAAACCAACCCACCAACCTCCGGAATCACCACCAGGGGACGCTCGAGCGCTACCCCCGTTAATATCGAGCACGCCGCCGCGGCCGCCACGTCCCCCTGTCCCAGCAGCTCCACAAGAGGGGGCACATCCACCCCCATCCCCTTGTTTTCGACGCCTTCCTTCTCTCGTAACGCGTTGGATATCACCCACGACAAAGCCGATGCAGCCAATCTCTGATAACAACGTACGGGGGACAGGATAAGCCCAGGCGGGAAGGGTGGGACAAGGCGGGGTAGGGTGGTGGGTGGGCGGGGGGTGGCGGGGGGAGGAGGGGTGGGGGGGTGGTCGAGGGGGGGCACCTGTGCATCGCCCACGAAACAAATATGAGGTACAACGTACGCCAAGTATTATTGACACCGGGGTTTGGTAAAAAATCAGCCGCCCCTCAACAACCGCTGTTGGGTCATTCAGCACTCTGCGCTCTTTCACTGGCACCGTGCTCCCCACTGACGCCTTTCAAATGACACACCACGCCCGGAGGAACTCAACCAAGTCATGACGTAGTCTGATCTGTAGTTGGTTTCGCCTTCACCTGTGCCTCCGGCTTCGCACAGCCGAGAGACCGCACCAGCGCCCCCTGCAGCTCCCCAACCAAGTCGTCACCGTCGCCATCCCCTGCTCCCCTCCCTCCACTTCCACGACTACCTTCACCTCCAACTCCATCAGCGCCCGCACCAGCACTACGACCAGCACCGCCACCGGCACCAGCACTACCACCGAAGAGGTGCTTGGTTTTAGCGCCGCCTAGGCCAAGGCACAGCTTTCTGAGGGCGAGCCACCGCCCTTCTTCCAGGCCCGCTGGAGGCTGCAGAGGGAGGGGATAAGAGGGGAAGGGGGGGGGGGAGGAGGCAGAGGGAACACCGTCGGGGACTCGGGGGCGAGCGCGATTTTTACACGTAGCATGCTAAGATAGATAAGGCCTCCCTCTGCAGCCGGAGGGGGGGAGGGTGATTCGGGTTTGCTCCGCTCGTTCAAAGCAAACACTACGGTGTGCAAAACTCACGAACCACTCGGGAGGCCAAAGAAACGCAACACGGATACCACCCCCAAGAAATGATATCGATGCCCAGGGAAAAACAAGAACGAGGTATAACAGAACAATCGCCGAAAAAAAAAAGGCACACGAATCCTTAAAAACAAAGCCACACCAACGTGAAACGCACATCGTAAAATACCAAAAGTAATTACCAACACATTCTGCACCCTCCCCTCCCCAGCCCATCTTCCGCTCCCTCTTATCCCCTTCCCTTCCCATTTATCTCACCACTACCCCAGCCACCTCAAGCAACCTCGGGTCGCACGCCTCCAGTTCGCGAACAAACTCTCTTAGTTCCGACCTTCCCTTAGCCGCCGCCCCTCCGCTCCCTCCCCCACCTGTACCCCCACCCCCAAGTCCCGCTGTAGGCCAAAGTCGACTCCCCAGGAGCACTGGAATCGTTCCCGCAAGGTGCCATGAAGCGTGGTGAAAAAAAAACTCCTCTCCTCCCCCCCCCCCGCCCCTTCCTCCACCGACTCCGCCGACACCACCGCCAATTCCAGTTCTATCCCCGAAATCTTCAAACGGGGGATCGAGAGTGGTGAAAAAAAGGGTAAAGAAAGGGATCGGGGGTCACTGGTGGGTTAGCGCTGGTCTAATAGTGCCTACTGGTGGTAGAGTGCCGGTCGCATCGCTTGCCACGACAGGAACCCGCATACACTAGTACGGGGGTGGGGGCTTGCGTTGCATTGGGGTCTCCCCATAGTGCTGGTTGAATAGTGCCTACTGCCGGTATAATGCCGGTGGAATCGCTTGGCACAACAGGGACCCGCTTACAATAGTACGGGACGGGGTAGTGCTACAGCGCGGATGCCCCCACAGTGCTGGCTGAATAGTGCCTAGTGCGGAATAGTGCCGGTGGAGTCATTTGGCACGATAGGGACCCACTTACGTTAGTACGGGGGGGGGGGTAGCGCTAGAGTGGGGGTATCCCAATAGTGCTGGGCGAACAGCGCCAACTGCCGGTATAGCGCCGACGGAATCGCTTGGCACGGCAGGAACCCGCTTACACTACACAGTACCGGCGTCGGTGGTACTATCATATATGCTCAATAGTGTCGGTGTCCGGTATAATGCCGGTATTGCTGGGCGGCACGTACCAGCACTAAAGGAAGACCACCACTGCATCCTTCCTGTGCCGCCTTGGCTACCAAAGTGACACATGCTACGATAAAGGTGCACCAACCATTGCTGTTTCTGAGGCTCCATACCTTTCTAAAAGATCCATTTAGAGCCCCTAAACCCCTCCCTGTCATAAATCCAAGTAGTGTTGTCCCCAAAAACGGGTTTCCAGTCGTAAAGGGGATATTAACCCAAAAGCTGATTATTGATGAAACTAAAAATGCCACAAGAACGGAAAATCCCATATAGCCTAGGCATACAGCAAAGCACACCGATCAAGAACGAGAGGGCGATTCCGACGAATTTCGGGGTTAATGCGCGTCGTATTTATATTTTTATTTCTCCAAAAAGCGATACCTCTATCGTAGAACGAGTCAGGTGTCAAAGCCAAGTACACCAGGTTTATCCTTTTACAACTGGAAACCCGTGTTTGGGGACAAATTACTTGGAGTTAGTACAGAAAGGGGTTTTCGCGCTCTGAAGAGGTGAACGCGAGTTGATAAAAAAGCAGGAACTCTTTTCACGACACCATACGCCAGATTTTACGACCGCCGACCGCAGACCGGCATGTTTCCGTAGCTGTTACCCTACCTATTGACGCCCTTACTAACCGACAGCCGACAGACATCTTTCCGTAGCCATTACCCCTTTTGATGCACGTAACCTACAAAAAAAACTAAAATTGTCGCTCCAGCTACCCTTGCTTTTCCCCCACGTATTGTAGAGCTGTGAGTCCGCCACATTTGTCGACTAATCACTAATCGGTACGTGTTGTTAGCCGACCAATCGGCTTTAATCGGCAAGTCGGCTGGCGAAACCAATTGATGGCTAGCCGACTTGCCGTCTTAACTCAGGCACGCGAAGCGAGCCAAGACCGGGGGGGCGAGCCCAAAAAAGAAAAAGTGCATCCCACATGAAACAGTCTTTCCTACACGCATGGAAACCAAATAAGTCGGATAGTCGGCATCTTCGGGGGAGCGACTAATTGTTAGTCCAAGGCATACCTACATAGTTGGTGACTTAAGCCGTGCCGACTAACAGTTCTACCCCTTACCCTTACTATTACCGTTATCCCCCCGTTGTACACCCTTCTCGTCACCCTCACAGCAGCCAATACCGGAGCCGTTAGCCCTTCGACGCACGCTACGGTAGAGAGGTGCACCGTTTTTTTTTCCGAGATTCCTCACTTGGGGAGCTCTATACCTTTCTCAACCTTTCTTAACCCAAAAACTGTTTTCTCGGGTAAAAATATTCAAAGTTCTACCCGATGAAAAATTCCCCTGTCTAGGTACACAGCGAAACATGTCGCAACGAAAAAAATGAGATTCCGACGATTTTGGGTTATAACGCCCTAAAAACTGGAAACCCGTTTTGGGGACAAATCACTTGGAAGTGGTATGCGAAGATGTGTTGGGGTTCTAAAGGGCCCCACCGTTCAGAAAACGTTTCAGCCAAAAAAAGCGGTATACTTTAAAACTCTAGCGTAGCACACGCCCACCCTTACCCTAAATACTATCAATACTGCACACCTCGGACAGATCATATCTAGATCACATAGAAAATCTAGATAATCTAGATAATCTAGATCGTAGCTCCTATAGCTACCGTTGTGAGATTTTGTGCAGGATCTGTACACGCGGAGTACGGATCCAGACCCCGGAAGCATGTGGTAGGTCGTGCAGATCGTACGGCTTTCACCCGGCAACACGAGCTGAATCGTACAGATCTCCCAACGATCTGGATCGTCAAGTGGGGACCGATGATCTTTCTGACGTCTTGCGCAATACTGCTGTTGCCCTCACCCTGGATATCAACCTTGCCGAAAAACTTATCCCCACCCTTACCCTTTCCGCAACCGTTGCCATTATACCACTATACCCTCCGCCTTAACTTCAATACCACCGACACTTGTACCCATACCCTGACCCTGAGTAATAGGGAATTTCTGGATAATCTACACCTGAAGTCAATGTAAGCCTCACCTTCCCTTCCATTATTACCCTATAACAGGTCCTACCCGTACCACTACCTATACTCTGAAAGTTGCTCCTCCAGCTCCTCTTGGCGTATCACACTTCCCCTTACCTTCCAGCAGGCCGTCCCTCTCGAGCACGCGCCGTCTCCCCTTCTCCAGCTCTTCCAACCGCAGACCCATCTCAACCGCGGACGCGAGCAGCGCCGTCAAATCTCGTATCGCTCGCACTGCAAGCCCTTTCCAATCACAACCCTCATCCCCCCCCCCCCCAACCCAACCACCACCACCACTGCCACCGTAGCCGTAGCCACAACCATAATATCCGACGCCACCCAAGTCTGACGACATCATCCCCCCCGACCATGATCCAACCCCCAAGCCTTCACCACCACCGCCACCCCGATTCACTATGCTAATGCTGCCGTCACCGCAGCTGCTGACACCGCCACCAACAGTATGCACCCTGTGCCTCCCTCCCCCCTCTCCACCGCCTCCTAGCCATGAAGCCGCCAGGTCGAGTAATGGGATAGTGGACACCGTGGCGAGCCCCGCGAGCAGCCGCACAGCCCCCTTTCTATCCGAATTTTCTGCCGCTGTTGCTTCTACAGCCACCGTCGCTCCTAGCCCCGCCTCCGACCCCCTCTTCTCGCCCCCTTCTCCCTCCTTCTCCTCCCCCCCCGCCTCTTCCTCCACCCCCCCCGCCCCCCGCCTCCACCCCTCCGATTTGACCTCCTGCACCTCCCCCCGTCCAAGCGGTGGCGTCGGGGGGTCAGGGAGGACCGCCACTTGGGCGGCTGCCCGCGTTAGTGACAGCGCGCACTCTGCTGCAAAGCACACTAGGACGGTAGGAGGAGAGGCGACGGCTCCGATAGGGGGGGGGGTGAACGTCGACAATGTAACAACCTTCGGTGTGGTGATAGCGCTGGTGATGGTGTTTTTGTTGATGTTGCTGCTGTTGCTGCTGCCGTTGTTGCTGCTGCTTATGTTGTTGCTGCCATTGTTGACGCCGTTATTTGTGCTGTCTGTCACAGTGCCATCGGCGCCAGGCACATCCCTACCGACGGCCCCATCAGAGGAACAATCGACCGAACGCCCGAACGCAATCGCCGTCAAAATAGGAACGAAACGCCCCGCCAGAGAAGCAGCGAGACTCCTTAGCTCCCCCCCATGCCCTGCCCCCGCCCCCGCCACTGCCGCAGCATGCGGCGGTGTTACGAGCGGGGTTGGTCGGAGGGTTTTATTGGGGGAGTGGGTCGGTAGGGGTGCTGTTCGAGGCCCGTTTTCGTGCTGGTGTTCGGGTCTGCGCCCGGGTCCGTGCCGCCCTGTCTGGGTGTCTGAGGCTTGTAATAAGCTCTTGAGGATCAGCGGAAATGCGACAAAAACCCAGCAATACGAACAAAACGAAAACCGTACTACGTAAGAAACCATGCAGTCATGATATTGCATATACTCCCCATGACTGCGATCCAATCAACAGGCCGGCACGCTCTTGCACGAGGTCACTTGAGGGGTATAGCGCCATCACGTGTGGCACGAGGAGCAGGCAGAAGGAACCGGCACACATAGGGTTGTTACAAAGTGCCAAATAATCAGCTACGTGTACAACTTGTCATCGTTTGGTAGGTGAAACAAGTAACTATCTAGTGCAGTTGTTTAGGAGACATAACAGGACAAAAAATGTCTTCCGGAACATGATATTAAATTAACGTGTTAAAATGTCTCAAATTTCGCACATCTGCACGTAGTACATATCTCGACGACACCGGCCTTACTGCGGAACTAAGACCAGGTATTCCCTACCACAGTAACTGCTACCAGGTACCACTCCTACACCAACTCGTTGCACTTTTGCATGGGCTACACCATACAGATTTTCCTGAAAGATCTAGATAATCAAGTTAATATCGGGCATCTGTCCGACGTGTGATATATTCATACCATAAATATTTGGCATCTACTGAGTGCACCCGCTTCCCCTAAATACTAGACACCTGGGTAAGAGCGTCTGTTGCGGCTAGCAGGGTCCCCGTTGCCGCCAGGCGTGCCTTCTTGTCTGCTCCTGTAAGCGCAGTTTGTAGAACGTCGTCGATAGTCGATGGGTCGTGGTCCCTCAGCCAGCTTACCATCGGCAGTGGTGGTGGTGTTGGTGTTGGTGTTGGTGTTGGTGTTGGTGTTGGTGTTGGTATTGGTGTTGGTGTTGGTGTTGGTGTTGGTGGTGGCCGTGGCGGCGGTATTGGTGTTGGTGTTGGTGGTGTTGGTGGTCGTGTCGGTGGTGACAATTTTGGAGGTGGTGGTGGTTGTGGCGTTGGTGGCGTTGGTGTTGGTCGTGATGGTGATGGGGGGTTGGTGGTGGTAGTGGTGATGATAGTGTTCGTGGTAGTTATGGTGTTGGTGTTGTCAGTGATGTTGACGTTGTTGGTGGTGATTTGATGTCGATGTCGATGTTAGTGTTGATGTCGGTGTTTATGCCAATGTCGATATCGATGTCGATGAGACGCAGGGGCGGCGGAGGCGAACGGGGGGGGGTGGGGGGGTGGGGGTGTACTCAGTTTGCGCATGGCCGTAGTCGTTTGACCATAGATCCTCGCATCCCTATTATGCCGGGATGGAGCACGTCGGGTTTTCATCAACCTCGCAGGTATTGCTTGCACCAAGCGCGAAGCGCCGTGAGGCGTTTGGCGAGTCGCAGGAAGGGTGAACTGCATCCTTCCAAGAACCGCTTGGAAGTCGGATTTCTGTATCTTGTGCCTACTTTCTTGCTTATGGAATACAGCGCAAATTAGTTACTTTGTTTTCTGGTGTGGCCAGTCCAGAAACACAATGGGCATTACTATGTAACTGCCTCGTGGGCGTTTTGTCATACTCACACTACGTGAAGCGACCATTCCCTTTGTGCGGAGTTAGGGTTCTCCACCCCCCACAATATAATCTAACTCGATAACCATCATGGTAACCGCCACAAAAATAACAAAACAAAACGGTACCCTGTTTGTCTAGCTCACGCAGTGATTGGCATGTTTTACAGCGTCATCGAAGGGGCGGGGGGGTATCAAGAGTGAACAGTAACATACAGGGGTGGGGGGGGTGGGGGGACGACGAGGCCGGATCTCACAAATAGGAGCGGATCGAGGTTACAACTAAAACTAGAGCAGTCGTTCGGCAAGGCTTAAGTCGACATCTAGCTATTAGTCATTCGTTTTCCATCTAGGGGCTATCTATCCGACACATTGGATTTTCTTACTTGAAGCAAGGTTCGTCGAATGCGGGGTACAACTCTTCTCCGCGAGTCGCGGCCGACCCTGACATGCGCCTCCCTAGAGGTCGCAGTCTTCTGCTTGTCGATGGGATGGCGCACAGTTAGTTAAGACCCGCAAATAAGAAACAACGCCAGGGTATGTAGTTAATAATTGAGGCTCGGCTCTTCACGGAAAACAATAAACATTATGCAAGGAACGCAGCTCATACTGGCCAACTGACTCGTCGACTAAAAGCCAAATAGCCAGCCCCGCTGCGTAGCGACTAGATACAAGTCGCGAAATCCTGATGTCTCTCAGCCCTACCAACACAGCTATTCAAAAGTCGCCAGACTGAATACTTCACTAGCTGTCAGGATTGCAATTTCTCAATGTTCGTCAACTTGGGGCGGGGTTGACCCTAAATAGGCACACCGGAAGATATAAAAAACGAGACCTGCGCGAGTTTCTCTGTACCATGTTACACCGTGCCAATAACCTCAGCTGGAAATTTCCACTGAACAAAGAAACTTAGGGCCCAGATTAACGAAGAGTCAGGGAAAATCGTAATTCGACTTTTTTTTTTTATTGCATGAAAAATACACGAAAAATTCAACTCTGCTTATTATCAAGGAACGGCGTAGTGCGTTCTAGAATAAAAAAAAACGCGAAAGGGCCGACGAACACCCGTGGGCAACGACCGAGGCGAGCGATGGCGCGCGTTCTCCCCGGAGCGCCGCGGCTAGCGGCAGATTGTTTTGGCTGGCAGCGGCTAGGAGGCTATGGCTCTAGGGGTCTCTTGGATGGGCTGGCGCCACCCCGCCGCCCGACACGGGCAGCAGCGACGGGGATATAGCGGTCGAACTTCTGAGCGAAGTCGTGATGTGGTAGTTGGTCGTGTTACTTTCGAGGTGCAGGGCGACGAAAAACTGGGTGTGCGGTGGTCTCGAACTGTTTTCGAATAGTCGCAGGGTCTACGCTGTGCTAAGGACCTTCGGAGGCCGCGCTGCGGCTGCTCCGGTGGTCCTACTTCTCGCAATGGTGGCCTCTCGCCTCTCAATCAGCCGACGACATGGCACCAATTTGCGTGGCCGGCTTCGGTTACATAGTACATGCCATGCCTACGTGCACCAACTTCCCAAATTGAATATCGATTTTCGACTAAATTCGACCGAGAAAGTCTTTTGTACTTCTTTGTTGAATTTGATATTTCGCAATAACTCTGAGAATGCCTGCTTGGTGATTCATTTTTTGACTAATCAGATGCATAGTAAATTCAATTCTAAAAAAAAAAATCGTAATCCGATTTTGGCAAATTCCTCGTTAATTCGGGCCCTTAGGAGAAGTTACACGAAAAAAAGGGTAGAACGCACCCTGTAGCTACAAGAATCTAGCCGGAATCCCGGTTTCATATTACAGTAGTGTGCGTGCTGTGTTCGGCTCGTCATGTGTACATGAAGAACACCAACTTTCTAATATCCACACCTCAGGGATGATACTTACCCGAACTCGGCTTTTCCAATCACTTGCCGGTAGTACAGAACCCGTGCGCACAATATTAATTACCCTACCTTTGTACAACCACCTTGTTGGCCCTGGTACCAGCCATTCATAGCAACAAGGGTAGTCAACAATCTACATCCTTGAGGAGGACATACACATCTGTAACGCACGCGATCGAAGTATACACACAGCCTGCAAACATGAGTTTCGACGAAACCCCCCATCTCACAGTTGAAGTGGGTTTCCTTTGTTTAAGAACCCGGTAGCTTTGAGGTCGTGAGAGGGAGGCGGCCTCGACAACAACCTCAGTGGGAGCCGCCGTTGGCTCAAAGTTTAAGCGCATCTCGAAAATGAAGCAGTTCAAGCAGGCGCCCGCCACGAGTATTGCTATAATATTGAGCAAACAGTTACTAAATTTGGCGTCGAGGCTGAAGTTCTTATTTTTTTGCAACTTCAATTTGGTCGAGGCCCAATTTCTTGTTTTGTGGCCACCATGGAGCACGGGCTACTGTGGGCTAATATATATATATGGGACTCAGGATAGCACCCTACTCTCGACAACGTTTTTTCGGCCACAAGCAATTCTTGTTTATCGTGGGAAAACGGGACGCACTCTCTTCTTACTACCGAAGTTCTTGGGAGCAAGAGCTCTCTGATCTTGAGCTCCTTCAACCCTTACGAGTTACGAGGGTACAAGTCTACGATTAAGCGCAAGGCCACTGCTGCTGCTGCTTGCGTGGTTTTGGACGCTTATATGACGAAATTCAAAAATTAAATTTAACCTCGGCCAGTGCTGCGATGGACCAGAGTAGAAAATTTCGACGAAAACCATCTGTGCAGCCTGTGCGTGGTTCCCCAATCGCGCGTGCCATGAAATATGGAGTGTGGAGCCTTGCGAAGGACACACTAGACTATACAGTTAGTAGGTCGGTGACCGCCGTGGGTCATGTCATCGGTACGTATCGGTACCACAAGTTTTAAATTACTGGTCAGCTGCTTCTGTGCACACCCATAATCTGTAATGTACGTACACAGTTTTGACGAAACCTTTTGTTGCAAGCTGCGCGGGGTACTGCGGTCGGGCGTGATATTGGGTGTGCGACCATGCGAAGGATAAATCATGTAGCTTGGTGACTGCCGTGTGATACCAGACTGCTGCTGCCGCTGGACCAGAAGACTAGAAAGGGTTTGCTGCCAACTGCCAACTACAGGAGCAAATAATCAAATACAGTACCGGGTACCAGGCACGAAAAACGACACATAAGCAGAGCTCGAAACACGTGCAGAAGAACTTACAGGCATGATCTTAGTTCTCGCTTTTGGCGCCGCCGTGACGCTGCGATGGTGGACGATGCTGCCACTGTCTCCAGCAGGACCTCCCACCCCCTTGCTGAACTTCGAGGAGGCCGTTGCCAAGTTTCATTGGCCTGAGAAGCCATTGATCCCACAGCAGTACACAGCAGTTCAGCAGTACAGCAGCGGTACAGCAAGCATTTGAGGAAAAATTAGGTAGCTAAAATTAGGGTAACCTTGGGTTTTATTATATATGCAGGCTTCGTTGGAAAGGGGCACGCTAGGAAAAAATCCCCCTGTTGGCGTTTGTGTTTTGCAGTGTTCTGTTTGCCATACATGTACAGGCTACCCTCATGAAGGCTTCCGCCGGTTTTGTCGAACCAGTCCACGGTGTCGTGCGTCGCTGGATCGGGGGCGCCTTTTTCATTTCGCCGACAAGTAGTCGCGCTAAACAAACTCTGCTACGACCACATCACGATGAGAGCAGCGTTCCCCTTACGCACACCGGCAGGTCTATTGCCACCACCCGGAGCTTCGGATCACTTCCGCCGAGTCCACCACTATCACTCCTCGGCAGCACCCACGGTAGGTGTCTCTCAGGAAGCGGCACGGTAATCAGCCCAGAGGAGAGAATAAGAAGCGCTGCCGCGAGAGTGCGACTGCAATCAAAGCGTGGCGATGATGTCAACGTCAACGTTGACGTCGCCCCTGTCGATGTTCCTCCGGTCGATCTGGGCGATCTTCACGACCTAAATGCTGATATTGCTGGGTTTGTTGGTGCCCTTGGGGATCCTGACTTCGACGCTCAGGACGACACTCCGACGTCTCCCGCCACAGATAGATGCCACGGCCACCACCGCAGTTACCGCACAGGTTAGTCTTGTATCGTCGTTGCCATCAGTTGTTTGTCGCTGGGATATGTGGGCAGTGCCCCTGACAGGCATACCATTATTGTTTTCCGCGAGTACGCAATAAATCCTTCCTGGGCCATGCAATTGACGTAGGGTGCCATACGAAAGTCTATCGCGTATAGAGGCCAGCAAGACCTGGCGACGATTTTCTCATCATCTGCATCGATGGCCATCGATGGCCGTGCGGGTGAGGTTGCATGTGCTGGATCGTACAGCGTGGCTGGCTTCTGCACACAAAAAACGCTACCAGGTATATTTTTGGCCCGCACTATCAAAGATTGGAGGAATTCTAAATTTGATACTAAGTCTTGTAGTCTATGTGATTATGTTTACATTTTCAGTCCTCAAGGGGTATCTCTGGTTTACAAAAACAATCCTCGTGAGTCTTCGAAGCAGTGCAAACACGTTGGTTTGGTGGGCTGTCTGCTGCTGCATTATTCGTCTGTGCCACTCCCTAACCGAGTAATGTGGCGTAGAGCATCAGACGAAGTCCAGTCACCCCTTGGAATGGGCCCGGGCCGGCGAGGATGCACTTGTCCCGCACGGCATGGCCGTGCATGCTGCTGCTGTCGTACAAGCGTGGTGGCTGCGGTACAAATCATTCTTGTTTTGGTTGTAAATATCTAGACCGAAGGAATATCACAATTAGTATAGAACGGTCTTTACATTTAACACGGGAATATCTTTGTTGTATAGAAAACAACCCAGTATTCAAACGCGTTGGACACCTCTGCCGCTTGCAGCTGCATGACCCGTCTGCGACCATCCAGCGGGATAGTTGGACTTAAGGCAGCGGAAGAACGCCGTTCAAACTGTTCTTGATCGCAGCGATGCGGCACTTGTACCCCAAGAGAGTTCTGCTCGA
The DNA here is from genome assembly GCA_012845835.1 of Undaria pinnatifida. Lineage (NCBI taxonomy): Eukaryota > Phaeophyceae > Laminariales > Alariaceae > Undaria > Undaria pinnatifida. The sequence continues at coordinate 13,959,431 of JABAKD010000001.1, forward strand.
GATCTGTTCGTATCGCATTCGTGCTGGGAGTGTGTTCGAGTTGTGAGCGTGGCAGGCTTGTGTACGTGTTGTTTTGGAACCACTCAGAGAAACACGGATTTCGTGTGCACGGTGGCGCTGAACACGGTTTTGCCTGTCTAGCGACACGCTCACTCATGTGGTCTAAGGGGCCTCTCCGAGCGGCGTCTAGGCTGAGCTCCTCCTCGGCGAGCTGTTGCCCCCGGGGCGATGGCCTTTCTCGCTTCAAAGCATTTGCAATCGGTTTCACAATTTATTTTAGGCGTTTTGTTTTTCGGGAATCAGCATCCCCTACCATCACGGAATCTATATTTTTGACAAGAGTTAATGCGAGAATAACAACAACTAACTACAGAACGCTGCCTAATTAAGCAAAATGACAGCAAAATGACAACGCATTTGTTTTCGTTGGGTTTTGCAACGTCTTCCGCTGTACCGAGGTGCAGACCACCAGGATGCCTCTGTGGACGAGTACTCCGCTAGGCGACAACTTTATCATCAGCAGCAACAGCAGCAACAGCCGCGGACTACGGAAGGCGACGTCAACGACCACACCGACCCTACCGAGAATGGTTTTAACCCCCTCCCCACCTCTAATATTCGACCGCAACCGCGGCGACTGACCTTTGCCGACCACCCCACCTCTCCCGCCAGCGCTGGGACAATTGAGGCAAATGCCGAAGAAATCTCGGTAGAAAGTCAGGCGGGGCTGCGTGACCCGAGCTGGTTCGAAGAAATTCAGGCGATTACGGGAGACGATTCGACGGAAAGTCAGGCGGAACAACGTGACTCCAGCACTTTGATCGAAGGAGTTCGAGCACATTCCGCCGCGTCTGGCAAGCAATCCCCACACACGAGACAGGGGAAAGGGACATCACATGCACCGCTTTCGGGCGCCGCTACTGCTGTCTACCACGCCGACAACAGCGAAGTTGCTTCTCGAGGACACGCCGCGAACTTGAAAAGGCGACGGAGATTGGGAGGGAGAAAAACTGTCTTGGTTTTGAATGGGGCGGCGTGTTTCGTGGGGGGAAGGCTAGCGAGCACCGGAGAACCTCAGGTTTAAAACGACAACGCCGTGGGAGGGGAAAACATCCCGGCTTTACCCTACTATACTCTAATGCTAAAGTTGTTTCTCCCGTATAACCGTGCGCACAGTTGTAATGGGGTTAATTGGCCCTTTATGGATCCGTGTATAGCGAACAATAACACGGAAAGTGACATATGCTGCGGTAGAAGTGCACCATTTTTTTCTGCAGCTCCTCACTTCAGGAGCTCTGTACTCGCACCCCAAAAACTGATTTTGAGCAAATTGAATGTGCAATCCGATGAACAACACCGTGGCCTAGGTATGCAAAACGATCACTTTGCCCAACAAGAATGGCATTCAGACGATAGTGGGTTAAGGAGCCTCCTCATCCAGAAATAGCTTTTGCCAAAAAACGCTACCTCTATCGTCGCACGCGTCAAGTTTAAAAGGAGAGTTAGTTTGTCTTGGTGTTGAATGGGATCACCTTCGCTGGGGAAAGGTTAGCGAGCACCGGAGAGACTCAGGCAAGCGTCAATATTACCGTAGGAAGGGCAAACCGTTCGTCCCCTTTTTGGGCCCATCAAAAGCGACAAAGAAAAATGACGACTGTGACCTCGTGGGGTAGCATGCAGCAGTACTAGTGTCTGATGCTCCTGTCGCACAGCTCCTTGCATTGCAGTCCGTTCAAATCCTCTACCTCAGCTGTCCGAGCTATTTTTGTGGTCGATACCGTGGTGGTCAGTTTGTTCGATAATGTTTCCCCACTTGGAAGCCCTAACGAGGTAACACCAACCCCGTGTCCCAATATCAGCTGACCTACCGTAGGGTGGGGTGGGCGGTCGTAAGCATTTAGATCGTTCCTCGTGTTTTCCCGAAGGTTTGCGGCCGCTTCGGTACACGTGACTGCGCACCCCCTAAAATTTTCGCGTTTTGTTTTTTTGTCGTTTCGAAGGGATGCATCACGAGGTCGATGGAGGAGGCCGCCTCAGAGTTCAACATTTCGCTAACGATGTGCACCTCGAACCGGTGAGAGTCGGAGAAGTGCGCTACGATAGGAGTAGCTCATACTGGCCAAGATGCCTGTGCCTGAAAATGAAAATGTCGCCTATGAACCGACTGCATCGCTTCATGCTGCTCTTGCTCTAGGTTCGGACGTCAACCACAGAAGCCATGAAAATCGTGACCACCTGACCTCACTAGCCAACTGCGTACTTTTTGTATGCGGTCAGTCAATTCGAAGCCTCAGCTATCCCCTTTGCTGTCGGATGCCACGCCACAGCGCTCATGAACTACTGGATCACCTCTGTGCTGGAAAGTACGATGCGGTCATCTACAACCCTGCTGGATTCGGCGCGGAGGTCGTTAGCAGCGACGCGTATTGCATGAACCCCAGTTCATCGAGCGACCCGGCGCATTCCAGAGTCGATACACGACAACCGTCACTTAATGAGCCAGTGTGGGGGCGAGGGAGAGCCCTCGACGGCCGAAGAGCTCTTGAGTACGGATTAATCCGCGCAGGATGCCCCATTGTTTCTCTTTCTCCCCGAGATGTTCACCTTGAGGGTGTACTGGATGGTAGCTCTAGTGGGCGTCCGCTTAACCAGGCCGCAGGATACATAGCAGGATTTTCGGGGGCTGTCTCGTACAGGTTAGCGATAGCGGCCGTCGCAGACATGTTTGAGAGCCAGGGGGAATAGTGCAATTACAAATGGGCGAGATGTCCATTGTTAAATGATGGAGAGGCGACAGGTCCGTTCCAGTCGTGGTCATGTGTGAGAGTGAGCGGAATTGATTATGAGGCCAGTCCAAACGCCAAGCGCGAGGCCACGTTTGGATGAAACCTGGCTTTCCGAGCGACACAGCGCCGTCCAGGGCGCCTCTCCGACAGCTTCAACAACCCGAGCCCGAGCCAGCAAGAGAGAATGGCCTAGACAACGGACGAGCTCAGGTAGTCTGTTTGCTCCCCTTGTACCGCGGGATGCTCATCTTGAAAAGTGCGTGCTACATGGGGTGTGAATCTGTAGCAGTTGGCGTCATGGACGGTGGTATTGATGGTTGTCGTGCTGGATCACGCGATAAGACATACCAGGTATAGGGATCTCAGTCGCTGATTCACACAGGCTGCGATTATCTGCCGTTCAAAACATGGTAGAGAGCGAGCGGGGATTGATATCGGGCCAATCCCAAGCGCGCATCGTGAGGCCGTTTTCTGCCTGAGGCTAAAAATGTTTTTCAGTGTGGGGTGCCTACAGGCTTCGTGATGTAATTAGTCTGTTGTGTTATTCGCATATGGTACGAATTGCACCCTAATTTTCTGAGGTTACTCATTTTTGAAAAGGTCCTTAATAACCCCCAAACCTGATTGGGGCAACACACACGGAAATGCGAACCGATGAGCAGTTCCATGGCCTAGGTATACAACCAATGATGACTGACACATGCTGCGGTAGAGGTGCTGAACCATTTGTTTTGCTGAGGCTCCTCACCTGAAGAGGTCTATACCGTACACGAACGCCAGGGCTGAGAAACACGAGCGTGTAACTCCCGGTGAGCATACCTCATGGCTTAGGTATGCAAAACAATTATGCTGAAGAACCAGCGAATGGAATTTCCATGATTTGGGGTCAAGGAGGAGCCCCGGTCATTCAGATGATCAGGTGTTTCCGCCAAAATGTGCTACCTCTATTATTGTAGTATTCATCTGCGGCTGTAAACATGCACGAAATAATCGAAGCAGACTGGTTTCCTCAGTTGAGCCTCGTAGGTCCCAGAGAATACTTTTCGCCCAAACATCATGCCCCTATCATAGCAAAAAGCCTTTCGCAGTGTGTCGGCGGCTTTACATAATAACTGATTATTTCATGCCCCTATCAGCAAATAATAGCCTTACGCCGTGTGTCGGCGGCTTTTGCATAACTGATTGCGCTGACCGGTGGAGAGCCGATTTTCCACGCAAAGGACAGGCGCCAAAAAAATGGTGCACCATTTTTTCTCGCTGAGGCCGTCCTAACTTGAGCTCTAGACTATACCTCCAGCAATAACCGAGCTGTTGGAGTAAACTAAAACCGCGAGCCCTATGCACAAACCCATGGGCTATAGGTACGAAAAAAAGTTTCGTTGCACAACAAGGGATGTCATTTTTTTGACGATTTTTGGGTCAACGAAGTCTCATCGTTCAGAGAAGGAAAATGTTCCGGCCAAAAAAGAGGCCACCTCTATCGCAGCGCGCGTCCAACCCGGCGCCGGCAGGAGCGGGTGAGCTCGCGTTAACGCAGGGCGCGGGCTTCGTCGCATGGTAGTTCGAGCCGGCCGTTGTCGCCGTGTTTCTCTGTGTTCGGATGCCTTTTGCTGCTGGGTGTTTTTCGGTGCGGAAGGAGATTCGTTGAAAAACAAAACACTTTCTTGAGTCGAATGCACACGGCGTGATGCTGGCGATACGATATAGAGGTCGCCGTGCTTCTCTGCGTTTGGTTGCGCCTGCTGCTGCTGTGTGTTCGGTGCGGAAGGATTTGGTTGAAAAACAAAATACTTTCTTCACCCGACGGCACACTAGTCTATATTTGAAAAAAAATCAAAACTGCACTTGAGCTGTGTGTGATGATGATGAGATCGACCAAAAAGGATATGTTGATCAAAACTCAGCTTTGCAAGCTGCGAGTGATACTTCGATCGCGCGTGTTACGGGGTGTGTATACCTTCGTGAAGGACACAGGTTGAACTACTATATACAATAGACGCCTGCTAGGATGGAGGTACATCAGTAGCAAGAGGTACAACAGTAGCACCGTTTTGGAAAACATATTTGCTGACTTTCGGGACTCCATAACTCAAGATAGATGTCGCTGGAATGCCATTTTGGGCTTTGCCCTCTTTTTTCGTTTCTGACTAGACTATAGGCCATCTTGAGGTTGTTCCTCGCATTACACTTTTTTTTTCATTTTTTCCACAAAGAGTTCTTCGATAAGGAAGTGAGCTGCTCATCATCAGAAAACCAATGGTGTTACACAGACGCCTGTTACGATAGAGGTGTGCAAGCACCCCGTTTTTTTTCCTGAGGTTCCTCAATCTTGGAGCTTAAGACCTCTCTCTCTCCCAAAGACCGATTTGAGAGAAAACTGCTAGAACGAAAGAAAAATCCCATAGCCTCCGCAATACACAACAAAAATCACGCAAAGAAATGGCCTAGATCTCCGACGATTTGGGGTTAAGGAGCCCCGTCATTCAGACACCATTTCAGACAAAAAAATATACCTCCATCGTAGCACACATCCATCCACACCGTAACCTACGTTAGGCGCGTCGGTGTTGGGGACAATTTTTCAGTGTGGGTCGGGGTCACTCGCGCGAGCAGCCCCCCTGTTCCTTTGCAGTCTAGAGTTTTTTAGTGCTGTTCAAATGTTATTAGATAGATGTGGATGCGCATTGAGAAGTTTAGCTACGCTGCGCCAAAAATCTGCTCGTTTTTTTTTCGCCCCAGGGATTCTTAGCTACGCTGCGCAAGAAAAAAAAACTGCTCAAGAGTATTTTGGTCAGTGACGTAAAGAGTCCCTTGTCCGAGTTGCTGAAACCAGGTTGTTTGTGAGCATGATGGTACCCCCCCCTACCGTAGCCTTGGGCTACCGTAGTAGCACTCTCGACTACGCATACATACATGGCCTGTACTGCAAGGATCATAAGCTCTTGCCTCACTTACCACTTTAGAGAGACTCTGTTGTTGCGGTACTTGTGCTGGTTGGAGTAAGATGGCGGGGGCGAGACATCGTTTGGCAATCTTCCCGACGGGTTCGCTCATTAGCTGATGATTGCGTTGAATAGATGGGGCTTCGTGAAGGAGCACGCCCTCGAGGAGAGCCCCCACCAATGCACCTGCGGCAGCACCCAGGGTACATAGTCGAGTTGTCGCTTGGCAATAATATTCATCCTAAGAACAAATTTAGTTGATTTTTCCGGGTCCAATCGTGGATACAGAGCGAGATGTTGTGACGCTTGGAGCTTGCCTTTGGGAAGAGCCATGCTACCGTAGAGGATGCAACTCGACCAATATAAAATGCTCGTAAGTGGGAATGCGGAGCCGCACGTGCGATAAAATTGGAGGCATGTACCGGGGGAGATGAGAAGGGAAGGCACCTGTGTCAACGGATTGTCTAGAATGTCGCTGAGGACAAAGCTTTTAATGGGTTGGGCTGGAGAGCAAAATATAAAAAGTGAAGATTGGGGAAAAAAAACGGAAGCATATAAGAGGGGGGTGTTTTCTAAAGACTAGGTGCACCATTTCTGCCTGACGATTTTGGAGCTGACCGATCGTGGCAATCCCACCTTTTTTTTTCATTAATGTCGATGTTTGCCGTAGGACACTCGTGCTGCAGGCGGGGAAGATGTGGGTACACCCTTTGACTGACAAGCAGGGTTGACTTTGGTTATTACTCGTAAGACTTATTGATTGGATTCTGACGCTCTTGAAAAACTTTCTAAAGACGAGCGACCGGTGTATTATGTAGCTTGCAAATATATATGAGCATCGACCCTAAATTTGTCGAACTCACAGCTGACGTCGTAGAATCATTAATATATGTTAAAAAAATTAAAATACACTCTAGCTGTAAGATCGAATATTTTGTCGAAACTCATCTTTGCAAGCTGTGTGTGATACTCCGACCGATCGCGCGTATTACGGGTTGTGTGTCCTCGTTGAGGATATAGGTCGGCGACTCCCCTTGCAACTACAGCGTAGAAGCTATCAGGGTCAGCAGGGTGATGTTAGTCAGTCTGTGCGCGGAAAATAAATCTGACAGCTGTGGAAGGAAATGCATCAGTTATCAAGTGAACCCTGTAAGTCGAATAATCGGTGAGGGGAGGGCAGAGTTTTGAAGGACTTGGAAGCCTGGGTTTGATCAAGAAGGGGGGGGGGGGGGGGGGGACGTGCGGGGCAGCTCAACCCGTGCGTGAAAACTGTAAATCATATCCTGTAAGTCGTACAACCAGTGAGGAGAGGGCGGAGCGTTCGAGGGGGTGGGGGCGGGGGGTGGGGGGAGGGGGGCGGGGAGGGGGGGGGGGGGCGAAAGGGTTTTTAAACATCTTTAGGTCGTATAGATGTAGACTACATGTAGAGGTTTGCTGTACGCGTGGTGCTAGGCGATCGTGCGGGTGGTGGGGAAGGAGGGGGCGTTGGGGGGGAGGGGGGGTGAATGAAAGCTACACAATGGATGGCTAGAAAGATAATGACGTGGTATCAATTGCGTAGAAGTGTTTATTACTCTGGCCGATTTCGATTGTAGGTGGGCGTTTGAACAAAAAAGCCGGGGAAAAAAAGAGAAAAGGGGGGGGCGGGGTGATATCAACTGGCTGGTGTAGTGTTTACTACTCTCAGGCAGATTTTGATTTTATTAGGTGGGGCGTTTGAACAAGAGGGATCGGGGGGGAGGGGGGGGCGGGGGGGACACTTCAATATGTGCGCGGAAACTATAAATCCTTAAAGGGGATAAATCTGACGGTTGTAGCAAGAAGGCATCCCTTTATATCACCTGTCTGCTATTGTTTATTATTCCAGAAGATTTTATGTTAGATGTCCAGAAATATAATGAGGTGATATCAGCCGGCTAGTAGTGTTTACTACTCTGGCAGATTTTGATTTTAGTTGAGGCGTTTGAACAAGAGCGATCAAGGCGGGCGGGAGACTTCAAGATGTGCGCGGAAACTATGAATCCTTAAAGGGGACAAATCTGACGATTGTAGCAAGAATACATCCCTTTATATCGCCTGCCTGGTATTGATTACTGTATTATTCTAGAAGATTTGATGTTAGATGTAGTATGTAACACAATCTTTAGGTGCGGTAAATAACGTGTTAAAGCTTCATAATTTGTTGTTGTACATGGATCGCAAGATAGCATATACAGCCTGTAGTTACCATTATTTTCTGACATCGCGAATTATATGAAAGAGATACATGTTGCAAAATACAACAGGCGAGGTGATGTGGTCATGCAATGTCACCACCATTGAGCATGAGAGGGGGAAGTGCGAATCGTCAGTGCTTTGAAAGCAACGTTTGGTGTACCCGCGCTCAATTACGTCACTTCGTTCGCCATACTTCGTTTGGCATAGGTTGAGAGGCGATCATGCAGACGGTATGTACGAAATACCCTACGTATTAGGTTGGTAGTGTGGTCTACCGCAATTTTAGCATATCTGCCTGTACTTCCTTTTCACATTATTATTGGCTCAAATGTACGATTTTGCGCCCATGATTTCAACCGTGCCGATGTGGGGCTCTGAGGTTGCCAATGCTAAGACAGAGATACATCTTACAAATACAACAAGCGAGATGATGTGGGCATGCAATGTTACCACTGTTGAACACGAGGGTGACTTTACTTCGTTAGGCATATGCTACTGCATTTATTTGGTAGAAGTTGTCAGGTTGGTAGTGTGGTTTACCGAAGTGTTAACATATCTGTCTGTACTTCCTTTTCACTTTATTGTTATCTAGTGTACGATTATACGCCCTGTTTTCTCCTCACTGTCGTCGAAGATGTTGTGGTCCTGTAGATGTCGCGTCCATGTCTGGTGCTCTTGTTAGTGGTGCTCATGAAAACACGCCCTAGCGTGTAGTAGATGATCCCTGAGTGGTGTTCCTTTCCTTTCCATCAAGTCAGGTAGTATATGTCAACGCAACCGCTTGCTTGAAAACGAAAAATAAAATTCCTCTCACTCCTGATACAGAGGAGACGCGGCCCGAAGGTTGTTTAGCATACCGACGGTCAGGAACGGGTTATCGAGCAGCGCCCAAATAAAACTCTTGAAAACCCTTTCCCGCCCCCCCCCCCCCCCCCCCCCCCCTTTTTTTTTCTCCCGCTCTTTCTTGCTCAAACGCCCCACCTAATATCGAAATCCGCCAGGGTGATAAACACTTCCACGCCTTGGATATCACCACATTATCTTTCTAGAGCTATCCATGCCGCTGCCGCAATTCCCACCCCCCGCCCGCCTCCAACGCCCCCTCCTTCCGCACCACCCGCACCATCGCCTAGATCTAGCACCACACGTATAGCAAACCCCTACATCTATGCGACCTAAAGCCCCCCTCCCTCCCCCCACCTTCCCACCCCCCCACCCCACCCCTATCCCCTCGAACACTCCGCCCTCTACTCACTCGTTGTACGACTCACAGGATATACATGATAAACTGGTGCATTCTTTCCAAAACCGTCACATATATCCCCTGAAAAGAATGTATAGTTTCCACGCACAAATTGAGCTGCCCCGCCCGCCCCCCCCCCACGATAAACTGGTGCATTCTTTCTAAAACCGTCAGATTTATCCCCTCGAAGGATTTATAGTTTCCACGCACAAATTGAGCTGCCCCGCCCCCCCCCCCCCCCCCCCCCCCCCCGACTCCCGCTCCATTTTGATCAAGACCAGGCCCCCACGCCCTTCAAAACTCCGCCCTCCCCTCACCGGTTATTCGACTTACAGGGTTCACTTGATAAACGGATGCATTTTCTTCCGCAGCTGTCAGATGTTGTCCCCCTCAGAAACGGGTTTTATAGTTTCCGCGTACAGACTGACCAACATCACCCTGTTGACCCTGATAGCTACACTGTAGTTCCAAGGGGAGTCGCCGACCTATATCCTTAATGAGGCCACACAACCCGTAATACGCGCGATCGGAGTATCACGCACAGCTTGCAAATATGAGTTTCGACAAAATATTCGATCTCACAGCTGGAGTGTATTTTCATTTTTTATAATATATAGTCTATATCAGGAGGATTGGTCAGTCAATGGAATACCGTATGTCCAGCGATCAAGGCTGTCAAACCGATATTTCCACACTAAAATCAAGTAGTTTGATGACAATCAAGGCGAATCGTAAGTGTTAGAAAATTGCTGTCGGTCGTTGGGAGAAAAGTAAGTGGCGTCTTCTCACGTCTGTGGTAATGAATGTGTGTAATTGTTCAAATTTAAACCATTAAATCCACATCCATTCTTCTTCCTCTTTTCTTTTTCTTTTTTTTTGCCTCTCGGACAATGTAGAGTTGACTGCTGCTGATGGGTGTACACCTGTACTATAAGATTAGTTTCGGTAAGCTATTGGTTAAACTTTTGCAAGTGGTCAAAACGGACTAATACCCCACTAAGTCCTCAAGAACTGGCGTCGTCGACAGACCATGGGTTTTTTGGGTCGTGGGTTCAATCCCACCATCCACTAAAATAAACTCTTCAGATTTTCCCCATCCATGTCGAACTTGAAAAATACTCTCCCTGGTACCCCAGGGAATGAAACGGCATGGATAAGGACAGGTCCGCCCGTATATCCGGCCGACCTACTGTCCCGCCGTTTCAGGGGGGGACAGTGTTATATGGCTTAGTTTGGGTAAGCTATTGGTGAACCTTTTGCAAGTGGTCAAACGGACTAATACCCCACTAATACCTTAACAACACCTGTTTGATGTGTTCGACTCATCCCACGGTAGGAGTTGCAGTTGTTGGACTAACTAATAATGTGCGTGTCCGGTTGAGCTCCTCAAGGGCATAACTAGCGGTTAGTCGTTAGTCAAGCAACTTCGCAAGTGTACATATTTTATTAGGACTAAGGCATAGAAGTTTGGTCGGGCCCCGCGAACGAATGCCTTCGAAGTCATGTAGTACCGGGTGAGATATTGAGCTAGCTCCTCGTGTTAGGAGCTCAGAATTTTCTTCGAATATGCTGCATCCCTACAGTGTGGGAGGGCTCGTTCTTCAAGTTTAACCGTGAGCTTCAATTTATCCATTTATATTTCTCTTTTCCTACTTTTGTCTCCACGACAATGTAGCGTTAACGCCGTTCCGAGGATAGACATCGGGGCCATCCATCCACAAAAAAAGCACTACTAGTACCTAGCTGTTCACCCATCGATATATATTCAAAACACCCAGTCAGTGTCTGGGATCCGTGATGGCTGTTTTCAGCTAGATAGAAGAGAGAGAGATGCCAGCTCTGTAGTCCCACTCCACCTGTTAATGGGCGCGTGGTACGGTACTTTTGGGCCGAATGTTTTGTGACTCACGGGGTTCCTCATCAAACCACTAGTCTATACCAACCATTTTTTTTTTTTTTTTTTTTTGTCGTTCATTCCTTCTATTATTATCATTGCCCTTGCCCTTTTCCTATCTCCTTCTCCCTCCCCAGACGTAGTTCAGATCCGGGCGTCATCAAGCAGGCTCTTCTCCCTCCTGCCACACTACGGTTGTGCGCCTTCTTTTATTTCGCGGGCACATCCCAGCTAGTTCTTCCCTCGCCGGCTCTCGTCGAATTGTGCACCATGTGGAGTAGGTTGGTACGTGTGGCGCCCCGGTAGTGGTGTAGGTGGAGGAGAAAGGTGGCGTAATAGCCGGTGATCGGTAAACTACGAACTACTAACTAAGGCGGGTGTGATAACCCGATTTACGTGCGTAGTGAAGCGTGATAGCTCAGGGGTGATAACCCGGAAATGGAGCGCGGAACTGTGGCGTGGTAGCCGGGATGTAAATACACAGGCGTGGTAGCCGTGCAGTGGTGAAGGCGTGATAGCCCTTGCAATATAGATGGGGCGTGGTAGCCCTTGGCGTGGTAGCCGTAGAAGAGACACAGAGAAGACACAAGGTAGAGGCAAAAATAAAGGCGAAAAATAGAGTGATATTATTCAAGCACATAAAAACCCACAACACAAAATCCCGTTGTGGAGATCCATCCCACACATATACGAAACCCCCAAAATTCTCCGATCCATCTTTTCGACGGACCCTTGTTAGCAATCTGACAATGGAGTGAGTACGTCCAACACACTACCCCACCCCAACATCGACGCGTGCTACGATACAGATAGTACTTCTCTGTTTTTTTTTTAAATGTTTTTTCCTTGTCTGAACGACTGAGCTCCTCAACCCAAATTTCGACGGAATAGTATTCTTGCCTGTCAAACGTTTTTCGTTGTGTACGTAGGCCATGGAGTGGTTCATCGGGTTAGGCTCACCGTATTTCCCAATGTTGGGGTTTCGGATGAGGTGTACGCTACTACAGGGGCTCGTCCTCAAGGGAGTGAGTATCCTCAAAATTTAAGGGTGCACCCGTATCGTAGCACATGTATGTGTCTGTCGTTGGCCTACCTTTTCGTATTTTTTCGTTTGTGTTTGTGGAATGCATGCCTAACGGCTTTAGAACAGGAAACCCGTTTTTGGGGACGAATCAATTGGAATTACGCTCGGTAGCCAGCATCATCTAGAGAAATCACAATAGAGCCAGCGTATATCGCTTTTTGCGCCCACCCGAAATCACGAGATGGAGCATGACCGTTCTGACGAGCTCCTCTCACAGGACTGGCCAAGGGGTTTCGCAGGATCATTTTGGTTCTCTGATACACCACATGGTTCTGGAGATAGAGCTTGGTTCTCATTTTAGGCTCCGTTCCCATTTTTATGAAAACTCTGTTACAATTAGTATAGGGAGGGGTGTTGTGGCCCTGCATGGGCTAAGCCACTGGGCTGTTACTCAGGTCGCACGTTAGTGTTTCCTAAAACAGCGTAGAGCTTCTTTAGCGAGGAAACTCATTTTAATCAAGGTGCGCCCGCTTTTGTGGTCCCGTAGCATGTGCCCTTCCTTAGCGTTTAGTGTGCGTAAGGTATCTTGTACCATTACCCAAAAATCGGTCTCGTTACTAGTCGATTAACCGTTCTCGCCGCTGAATGGAGTGAATCATGAGCGTTCTATCGTTACTCTTGAAAGTGAAAGCATACTTTCTCGCAGCTCAAGTGAATATTAATAGTGTAGTCGTTCGCGCTCTAAAGCTTCTCGTTAATTACGATGCTTGCTGCGGTGGAGGCGCTATCATTTCAATCGCCGAAAGAGCACAATGACGGGGATCCCTTAGCCCAAAACCATTGGAATTTGTCTCTCGCTTTGCCTCGTGTTTATTTTCGCTGATCAGGTATGATAGCAGTTGCTTCTCCGCATTATTATCAGTTGTTTTGTGTTCGGTACTATTGTTGTAGTAATGGTATGGAGTGCGTTATCAAGCAAGGAGCCTCACAAAAAAAACAGGCGAACCTCTACCGTGGCGTGTGCCTTAACTGGTGCCTTAAGTGGCGATCAAGCGCCGTCGTTACTTTCCCGCTGTCCAAACGGTTCGAGACCTTTCTCGTTACGCAAGTTTTTCAGCAGCACAGACGGCCGGCAGGTGTCTCAGACGGGTCACAAAGGACGGAGCGGATGCCTTCATGCAGAGGTGGACGACATGACGGGGAAAATGAGTAGAGCGGCGATGTAATACGCGACAGTTTGCAAGCCGTGACAACGGATTTTCGAAACAAACGTGCAGGGGGAGGGGGGTTCGGAGTCAAAAAGTAGTTGAGAACGTCTCGTCGAATACAATGGGCCGTCGACACGTAAGTCCGCGAAAGTTACCATCCTCGTCATTTCTGCGTTGCACGCAATATTCTGCCAAAACCGCACAAAAGTTTTGCACACGCGTTTAAACTGCCGCGATACACGGTAGGATAACGCACCGTGGCCTATCACACCCACTTGACATACAGGAGGCACGTTCAAGCTTTTCTTCCCCCGCAGGCCACCCAAGAAAATCATGGGCCCGAGCTGTAAAGCCATCTTCAGCGGTCTACGCCGTACGTGCACTGAAGTGCTGATTAGATGAGTTAAAGCCTAGATGATGGAGGACGGGATCGATAGTGCAGCTATCAGGGTCAACATATATTTATCATCATACGTTTTTGGGGGGATTCGGTCAGGAGTTTTTTTTCCTTCTCGGCCTCAATAGTATGCGATTCTCGGAACTGGAATTCTCGGCCAAACAGCTTCGTTCAAGCATCGTCTTCGGGGGGCGGCTCCTACGCCCCTCGTCTTGCCGTATCCGTTCCGCACCTGGTCGGGATCGGGTGCGTGCGCTGAGCGAGACAAGCGAGAAGTAAGTGCGCGATGTTTTTGTATTTCGGGCGGTATACGTCCAAGCTATTCATGGATCTTGGCATATGCAGAGCTTGAACGAAAAAAACATACCTGATATGGGAAAACATATATTTCCAAGTTGGCATCATTTCCAAATTGTGGCTTCTTATTTCGTCCCCACCAAACTTTTTTCCTGGTCATACCTCGAAGCGTTTGGCCTGTTGTTGTCGTACGACTGCTGTGTCGTTGCTTTTCGATATCGGATTTTACGGTGAAATGCCGTTGTTCGAGCGTTCGTTGTCTTCGAGGGGGGCCGTTCCTTACCCAACGACATCATTACGCCCACTGTGTCCGTGCTGATTCTTCATCCTAGAGAGATACAACTTACTATTAGTATGTGGTCACAGACTGTGAGACAGAGCAAACAAAACAATCGCGATTAATCAAAGAATAAAGCAATCGAAATGCTAGCGTACCGGGTACGAGAACACAAATAAACAAGCCAGACACCCCCCAAAAAAGAGAAAATAAACACGACGAATGGAGTGGTCGCGTTTAAAAACCGAAGTAGTAGGAGAAACAATGTTTGTCAGTATTTTTCATCGCCGCTCTAAAGAGTCGTACCATATATATATATTATAAAAATTAAAATACACTCCAGCTGTGAGATCGAAGATTCCGTCGAAACTCATCTTTGCAAGCTGTGTGTGATACTCCGATCGCGCGCATTACGAGTTGTGTGTCCTCATTAAGGATATAGGTCGGCGACTCCCCTTACAACTACAGTGTAGCTATCAGGGTCAACAGGATGATTTTAGTCAGTCTGTGCGCGGAAACTATAAAACCCGTTTCTGAGGGGGACAAAATCTGACAGCTGTGAAGGGAAAAGGGGGCCTGGTTTTGATCAAAAGCGAGCGGGTTTGGAGGGGGGCGGGGGGGGGGGGGGGGGGGAGGGGCAATTTGTGCATGTAAGCTATAAATCCTTTCGAGGGGATAAATCTGACGGTTTTGGCACCAGTATATTATTGGGGGCGGGGGGAGGGGGGGGGGGGGGGTTGGGCGGGGGAGGGGGGGGGGGGGGGGGGGGGGGGGGGGGAGCTCAATATGTACCTGGAAACTATACAATATTTTGAGGGGATAAATGTGACATTTTTGGAAATATTACATCAGTTTATAATGTATATCCTGGGGTAATTAGTACAATCAGTGAGTAAAGAGAGGGTGGAGTGTTCGAGGGGGTGGGGTTGGGATGGGTTGGGGGGGGAGGGTGGGGGGTGGGGGGGGCGGGGGCGTGGGGGCGGGGGGGTGGGGGCGGGGGGGGGGGGGGGCGGGGGGGGGGGGGGGGCGGCTTTAGGTGAGGGGTTTGTTATACGTGTGGTGCTAGGTCTAGGCGAAGGTGCGGGTGATGGGGAAGAAGGGGGCGTTCGAGGCGGGGGGGGGGGGGAACACAGCGGCATGGATGGCTCTCGAAAGATAATGAGGTGATATCCTGTGCGTGAAGTGTATATATATTGGTCCACGATCAACGATCCGTCTTTCAGCACCAACCACACATAATAAATATCCCATGCTAGTTCCATTTACATTTATCCCGACAGACGAAACGTGGATGCACTTCTAACGGCAGGTGTTGTTATATCAAGATAGATAGTAGTGTTTCGAACGCCTTGTTATGTGGTTGAAAGAATTGCGCTGGCTACTGACTGTTATTGTCCCTGGTCACTCCGTTCGACACCTCGACGTGAACGCGGACGGATGCTGAGCGAGACAAGCGAGAAGCGCGCAAAATTTTGTGTTTCTTGAACGGTACTCTCCAGTTATGCTTCGGATTTTGATGTATGGAGAGGTTGATAATATAAAAATTGGGAAGAAGATATTATTTCCAAATTGGCGTCATATTTTGTCCCAACACAAACATTTACTACTGAAAAAATCCCCATGGTACCGCGGTGGGTATTACAGCAGTAGTGCACTTATTTATTGAATTTCGGTAGGTACACGTACATAGATGGATATGGACGTGGCAAGCGCACGCATGACTAAAACGAGGAGGAGGTAGTAGTGATTACGATTACTGCCCCAGAAAAAGCCACACATCAGCATTGCGAGTGGCTGCGTCCCTGGGACCTCGAGGGTGGTGTTGTACGAGTTGGGGCAAACCGACATGGTTTGTACTCTCGTGCAAGTATTACAATAGGTACGTACGAGTAGAGCACACACAGCGATGCTCTATTACACACAACATGCTTCTTGTCTGTGACATATTTTATGGCATGGGGGAAGGGTGTACCAAAAAACAGGGAATGCATTCTCGACACAAAAAACAAGGAAGGGGGAAAATAATCGTTCCTCCTGTTGTTAATCTGCGCCACGCAAAGGTCGTAGTAAGTAGACAGTATCCACGGAAGAAACCAGTGAGTAGCATGATTTCGTCCCGGTATCGCATCGTTTGGTGTTTTCTTCCCCGAGAAGACTCTTTGGAGAAATACAGGCGGTGTGTGGATGGCATGCTTAGTTGTTGCTGTGGTCCCTGACTCCGTTGCTGTACGATACCCAAGCAAGTTGCACCGATCGACTCGATCTGGACCGACTGCTTGCTATATTTTTTGCAATTGGTCCATGTACAACTTCTCTAACCACAGACCGGTATGAGATGATAGTCATTGACATTGCTGAACTTGTTAGTGAGTGGTGGTTTCCTCTATCCGCGAACCCCGGCCGAGCCCATCAATCGAAGGTTGGGTTACACTGTGCGGGGTGGTATTGAGGCAGGGGGTCAAATGAAATGTCCGCGTACCGCAAGGTTGGGGTATGAATAAAAATTCAGCAGGAGTAGCGCGAGTTGCCCCTTTTTCTTCTAGCTGAAAATACCTTCAAGGGTTTCTGAACCGGGGTTGGACCCTGTTCTGTGATGCTGGCGTAGTATACGAACCTCAGCTAGCTAAGGCTTCCACACCGTGCGGTGTGGTGTCGACCCGGGAGAAATCGGTTTTCGTCCCCGATTTGTTGGAGATGATGGGATATGGAAGGATTTCTGGGACGGCGGTTGGAGCCCTATCCTGATCGGGTGCGTCGGAACGTCCCCCGCCCGTTCACTGGTCTATCTCTTCCCCGGGTGTCCCTGGGTCTACGAGCGGCACAGCCACTCAACGATAAGCCGATATGAATAATAATAAATGATTGTCGCACCATCGTGCGGGGCTGTGTCGACCCGCGGGAGAAATCGGTTATCGTCCCCGGTTTGTCACGATTTCTGAAACGGGCACATGACTCTGTATCCTCCTATGATGGCGTTGCCCTTAGTTCGAGCCCCAGCCAATCAACGGTAAGCGAATATGGTTGGGGTTTCACGTCGTGCGGAGTGGTGTCGACACGGGAGGTCATCGTTATTGTTCCCGCGTTTTAGGAGCAGTAGAGATTTGGGGGATTCATGAATCGGGGATGGGACCCTATCTTCCCCGTGTGCGACGGAAATGCCCGCCACTGATGGGCCTCTTTACCCACCTAGTACGGCGCTGTGAAGTTCGAGCCAATCACCGATTAGCCAACGGGATTGTTTTGTTTTACCGTCCGTGCAGGGTGGTGTCGCCCCGAGAAAGCTCGGTTTGCTTCCCCAGTTGATGCAAGTTTTAGAAATGTGGAACTACCTCTGGACCAGGGATGGGACCGTATATCCTCCCGAGGTGCATCTGGCTTAGCACACGAACCATGGCCAATAAGAAAATCGGCCGGTCGGTGGGGTTGGGATTTCCACACCGCGCGGGGAGGTATCAACTCGAATGATATCCGTGTTCGTCCCCGTGTTGTCGGAGTTGTAGATGTGTGGATTAATTCCGATTGCGGCATGTGACCCTATCGTGCTCGGGTGACGCCTACTTTATGTATGAATCCTGGCCAATGAGCGATCAGATAAAATTGCATACTTTATTTTCATCTATGAAAACTCGAGTCTGAAAATATTTGCTGTCAAAATCGTAAGCGCTGCAGTCGCGTTCTGTATCTGCAAGAAATGAACGATCTACACAGCTAGCAGCAAGCAGCAGCATTGCAATAGCATTCGAGGAGTGGAATGACGACGGCAGCCATAATCATACCACTACTGTGTTTCGCGCCTGGAACAACGTCAGCACGTCTCTCCACGATCAGACAACAAACAGACAGTCGATCTGGGAGGCTCGGATCGAGGTTATACTATTATATCATGAATTATATATTTCAGAAGCTGGCTCAGTGCGCGCCTCTCAGTGGCTACGAATAGAACACGCAGCGGACATGGTCAGTCACCTTACTGGCCCCGGATGTTTGATTGAGTAAGAATATCATAAGAAACGCACTGGACACGTTTTGTCGACAGACGAAAGGGTCAGTCGGCGTGGGCTCGGATTTATCCGATCGAAATACGTATGGTGAATGAAGCTCGGAATCGGATTCAATTAATAACCGGTAGCTATTAATAGTATTAATAGTACATTGTTATAATTGTTAGTCTGTATCGAACTCTTGGCTTTTTTTTTTTATCCTCCGGCGGATGGGGAAAAATAAAGCTTTAGCTCACCAAACTTCCACGTATTTTCATACGCGTCGTGTGTCGATTTAACTCAGTTGCTTTCGCAGCCCAACGCTAGCTGGCGCACCCTTCGGGTCCCATTGTAGGCATAGCGTAAGCTGTCCCTATCAGTGGTCTTCGTTACAACCCCGGCAGCGCAAGCTGCCGCTGTATACGGATGCGTGTGTATGTCGACCCGGCCTGTCCCCTGAGGGTCAGTTTCGGTGGAGATAGCCACCCGGAATGTCATCTTTCCGGGTAGTGTGGGACTTGCGCAAGCTCACCCACTAACAAAACCCCTGGCCATGGGAGATGGCCTTCCGCCGGACTTGGTCCAGTTACGGTCCACCCTACCCATTCGGGCGTTGGTCCTCGGAACTCTTGGCAATACCTTACATACTGTACGCGCAGACTATGATGATTGTGTGTGGTGACCTTTTTTACTTTAATTTACCAAGTATTGAATCGAACAATTTGAAGTGCTGCCCTGCCCTACCCCAAGCATGGGTGGCGGAGAATGCCGGCACCCAGGCGGAGCCCTTGTACATACATACATACATACATTCGCACTGCTGCGCATTGATGGGGATGGAAAATAACATCATCAAGGTAACATCGCATTCCTCTGCGATCTCCCTGATGGAGACGGCGGACAACATCGCATCTATCTGTCATCTCCTTCGTAACTATATTGTTGTTGTTGTCTCACATTATCTCTTGTTAAACATCTAGAGTCCGTGGTCACACAAGGGTGCTGGAGCCCTAGGAACATCCGAAAAACAAATTGAAATGAAAAATTCGGCCGGGAAATTCTACGCTTTCCCGCCTACAAACGCACGATACGAAGAAGGCGCACAAGTGAAATAATCCAATGACCAAGGCTACGGTAGGGGGGGTACCCCCATTTTCACTGGTGTGTTTGAGCCACTCGCACGAGTAGCTCTGTACCCTACGGATGAAGATGATTTAGAAACTTGGTTTGCCGCAGCTTAGGTCATCTTTGCATTGCGGATTGATTTTGTCAATGTAAAACATAAAGAAAACGTAAGATTGAACAGGAACAAAGGGGTTACTCGCGCGAGTGACCCCTAGCCACTGATATAAAAGGCCCAAAAGGGGACCCCCCTACCGTAGCCTGGGTCCAATGTGCAAACTGAACTCACATGGCCGCAGGTATCCACTGAACTACGGCATAGAGTCATCCCGTTCCCACAACTAGCCAACCCGTTGCTATAAACTACAGCGGTTGGGCTGCCTGCACCGTACGAACCGCAGGGTAATCGTGAGCACAGACAAATGCGTCTGCTGTCTGGAGTGCTGTCAGAGTGACGAGCCGTGGGCATGCGTGAAATATTTTTTTTTCTGAGCACCCCTTCGAATCCTCCTGCGTCTCCTCTTCTTCCGAGCATCCGATTTCCTCCCTTCCACTCTCTGTTTTTCCCAGACCGAGTATTTCCCCCTCTCCGCCTCCCTTCGCCCAGCCCGGTTTTTGCCCAAGTGCCAACGTGAAGGGGGCAGAAGTCCCGACACGCCACGTCCATCTCCTTCTCGACTTTGATTCTTACTCACGTGAGTTCGATCCTCTCTCCCCTGTTCGATACGAGCCCCACGCTTTCATCGGCGGTGATGCGACACAACGTCTGCAGGCGAGGTTGCTGCGTTAAACAATTCCGCGAGGATTTTTTTTGCCTTGTCGCTGGCTGTCACCGCTGGCCCGGCCTTACCCGAGCGCTAGTTCAGCGCACGAGTACGGTTGACGCCACACACCCCCTCAGGGGCTCTGGCACGTTTTGGGGAAGCCTCAGGCCCGAGCACCACCCCAGTCGGGGAGCAGCCGAGGGGAGGAAGGAGTGTGCAGTGAAGGAGTGTGCAGTGAAGGAGTGTGCAGTGAAGGAGTGTGCTGTGAAGGAGTGTGCAGTGAAATATATACCGTACACTGACGACTGCATACGATGAACAACATCGCCATCTACCTGTCATATCCTTGGTCGCCATACATGGACTCCACAAGGGTTACATATTATTCGCATTAAGCCCACTATCAGAGACGGAGACGATGGATAACATCGCAGGTTAACCCTTTTGAAGCCCAGGCATAGCGACCAAGGAGATGACAGATACGACCGTCTCCGTCAGTCTGAAGCAGTGCGTAGGAATATTCGGAATATTTCCTTGGGATGGTCACGTCGTGCACCTTACTGTTTTTTAATGAGTTTCAGACACGAAACGTATGTATGACATCAGCAATCATCAATCACCAATACCTAACGAGCCCGACTTTGGGTTCGAATGGCCGATGCTGTGAAGTTTAAACGTCACATGCTATTAATACATATAATGTCATGTAGAACGTACTATCGGCCATTTTTTTGTACTCTGTTCTGTGTCCACCAATAAATCAATCTACACCCAGCACAACAACCACAGTGTCCGTGCTCATGCCTCATAGAGACGAGAGCTCTCTCTGTGGTCACAAACTACGCGGCAGATAGATAGCATTGCAAATATTTGACGCAGCAGGGTGATTTGGCCGTGTCATGCCAACCGCAATGAGTACACGAGGCAAAAAGGAGAAAATAACAAATGTGCAAGCCAGCACACAAGGTAGCTAACACCAAGACCTTTTGTCTCTTTCATTATACCCGTTCCCCCCCCCGTTTATTATCCTTGCACTACTCTTGTGCCCCCTCCCAGTAGTAACCAAGATTCGGGGTCACATAGAGCGGGCCTCCTCCCCCCTCCCCACTACGGTACTTCGTTTTTATCGCGACAATAAATCGGTATTTTCTTCTCTCGTCGACACGCGTCGTTTTGAGACTATCTGCAGCAATACATACATATAACATAAATCATACTGATAAATGAAATCATTCCTTGGTGTCAGGGATTGGGTCAGGAGTTTTCTTTTGTCTCGGCCGAAGCATGCGATTGGCGGAACTGGAATTGTCAGTCGAATAGCTTCGTTCGAACGCCGCCTTCGGGGGGCGGCTCCAACGCCCCTCGCCCTGCCGTGTCCGTTCCGCACATCGACGTGAACGCGGACGGATGCCGAGCAAGACAAGCGAGAAGTTGCAAAAATACCGCATGTCGAGGAGGAGTTTCGGAGATTTTGGTTGAATCTTGTATGTCTGCAACGCCTGGACAATTTACAAACTTGGCATAATTTCCAAACGGTACTTGATAATGTCTGGAATTGTGCGGTGGCATACTCTCGAGCGTTAGTTTCTTTGCTGCACTATTTTACTAGTTCGTTTGGTTTCTTGCTCGGCCTTTATTGTATTTGTTTCTTCTACTCGTTTTGCCAGTTGGAAATTCAACTTTTTAGTGTGGGTTCAGGGAAAACGTGACATAAATTACCGACGATATCCAACAACTTCGTGATACAAATCACCGACGGCAAGACGTTTCGCGACGAAATAACTCCCAAATCATGATATTTCCGCGTAAAAGAACCTCGAGACAAAACCAAGCAGGTAGAGCCGTCTCTTCGGCCTTTGGCCCTGGCTTTAGCACGGCCGCCGACACTCCAGGCAGCCTCTGCTGTAGGCATGAACGAGTGCGGTTGATTCGCAGCGAACTATGCCGCTGAGCTCGCTTCTATGTGGTCATTGTCCATGCCATTTCATGTCACCTTCCTTCTGTTTTGAGCTCGTCGTCGTACGGTTGAGGTACGAGGAAACCCGTACGTACTGGGTGAGAACAGCAGTATGTACGACGAGCATGAACGCCAACTGACGACATTGGCAAACACACAACAGCAGGTGTAGCAGCAGGAGCCGAAGGGCCAAACTTCTAGCACATACTGCAGCAACTAGTAGCAACCAGAACCACAGCAGATAGCTCAAAGTGCAGTACGAGTGCCGTTGGCAAGTTCAGTCGTACACGCATCACTCTGTCCAACATACAACAACAGTTTTTTGTTCATATTGATGAAAAAAATATTACATTCCCTAGAAGAATGACACGTCGTACGAGCGGACGTCCTGGTGTGCTGCTGCCGTGAGACCATCGAGCACACCGCATGTTTTACCTCGAACAAGAGCAAGCAAGAGGCACGGCACAGGGGCCCCCAATACAGAGACACGTGACAACCACGGCCAGCTGTCGACCGCGTAATTGGCCGGTAGTCCGTGCTTCGGTGGATGTATCGGAAGTCGTTCGTAGTACGGCTGTAGACCGTCGAAAAACCACGTGACATCCCGTTCTGGTGGCAGGCTCGCCAGTAGACCCCCGAAATGTATTTTTCTTTTCTTTTTCTTGGCCCCATGCACCCATTTCCTTTCCTTTCTCTTCTTATTTGTTCTTTGTTTCTTTTTTCCGATTGTCTTGCGTCTGTCATGCGTATGAGTAGTGATAGATACTACGTGTAATATATACGTGGTAGTCGTTTTTGGGTGGCAAGCGGTATAGTCGGTTTTTTCAGCGGCGAGTAATAATGAGACGTTTGCACCGGTATGGACCCGGCACATTGTAGACTGACTCCCGATTTCACTTTTATATGTTTCTGGTGGAGGCATCAATTACGTCAGCTGTGTACCATCTTGGGTTGTATGTATTTTTTTCTAGGGTATTCCTCAGCTCCAGAGTGACTGGAGCCTGTCCTGTGACCACGGACTTGATTATGCGAGGTAATGTGAAAACAACAACAACTGAAATATTGCCCGTTTTTTTTACCTTTCTTTCAGCTGCTTCCTGCAAATTTGTTTTTTCCGCCAACACGATTATTAACTTTTTAGCGATTTTTTCTTCTATTTTGTCTAGTAAGTTGAACTTCCTAACATTTGCCGCTAATTTGCCGCCTGTGCATTAGTTGCGGAACGGTCCAGCTTTAGCTTTTTTTCTTTGATTCCAACCATTTATTTTGTACTTGACGAAGACCCTGTACAAATATCCATAACAAATACAAATAATAGTTGCGTGTATTTGTCCTAGGGCAGTATTTGCCTCCAGGCAAATATTTGCGTTGCTTCTCAAGCGAGTATTTGCCTGCCAGGCAAATATTTGCACAGGTTCTCAAGAGAGTATTTGCCTGCAGACAAATATTTGCGCTGCTTCTCAAAAAATTGTATTTGCTTCCAGACAAATATTTGCGCAGGTTTTCCAGAGAGTATTTGCCTGCCAGACAAATATTTGCACAGGTTCTCAAAAAAGTATTTGCCTGCAGACAAATACTTGCACATGTTCTCAAAAAAGTATTTGCCTGCAGACAAATATTTGCGCAGCTTCTCAAGAAAGTATTTGCTTCCAGACAAATATTTGCGCAGGTTTTCCAGAAAGTATTTGCCTGCAGGCAAATATTTGTGCAGGTTCTTAATAAACTATTTGCCTGCAAACAATGTATTGCGGATGCGGAGATATTGACCTCTGAGGCGTACAAGTACGTACATTATATGGGGTACATACGTAATGCATAAATACGGCCGTTGAGCCCGGTGTATCTGCCGCCGCGAATATCAGTGGTCCTGCACACAACCAAACCAGCTCCCCATCACGGCACGAGCAACTGCCGCGGGCTGTGCATGTCAACATGCCAGCTGTCAGTACCGAAGAAGCAAATGGCAATGGTGATGGTACGCCACCTGGCGACGGAGCTGGCGCGTCGGCAGCAGCTCCAGTTATTGCCGACGTCAACGCAGCTAGCTGAGCTGGAGGTTTTTTCGGGGCTCCTGCGTCGGCGGCAGTGCTTGAGCGTGACTTCAGCGCTGCTGGGCGTATGATGACGTCCTCCAGGAGCACCACGGACAGCAAGTACGTGGAGATGATCCTATTCCTGCACGGAAACCTGGACCTCATCCCTCAGGACATCCCTAAGCTGACCGAAGCTGGCGCGCGAGGCAAGATCCCCGGGCGACTGGTGGACCCTGTGGAAGGGCTGAAGGAGCTCGACGGCGCATTTGCCCCGGAGGACCTCACCGACGGGGACGTTTAAACAGCATGGAATGGTAGAAGTAGCTTGATGGCGATCAAGCCCGCAGCGAGAACGAGTAGCAACGTCTTTGTGGTGTTTGTGGATCCTTGGTGTTTGTTGTACTTTGCCACAGGAGTTGACTCATCTCATGATACGGAATGAGTAAGATGGTGGAGGGGTTTGGTGGCGTCGGCGTGTTTGTGTTTGTTTGCGTTCCGTACGGGGTGAGGCGGCTTCGACTGTTGTGGATGGCAGAAGAAGTAAATGGCAATGGTCGACGGGGATGGCATTTGCATATTAAAAAATTTATAATATGACTCATAGGTAGTCGATAGATTTTCATTTTTTCTCGGTTTGGCTGATCCTGTGTTTTTCCACTCCGATCAAAAGATATTTCAGATGCACGCCTCAGGGATTTGCTTTTGTATTTCCGACACCAATCTCCCATCGAATGACATATGATACGGCTAATCTCTCCCTCCGACCTCCCTGCAGCAACAGCTGTTTTTTCAGAATAATAATTGTCAGGACAAATACAATACTATTTGCGCAGGTTCTCCAGGGCAGTATTTGCCTGCCAGACAAATATTTGCGCAGGTTCTCAAGAGAGTATTTGCCTGCAGACAAATATTTGCGCAGCTTCTCAAGCGAGTATTTGCCTGCAGCTGCAGACAAATATTTGCGCAGGTTCTCAAAAAAAGTATTTGCCTGCAGACAAATATTTGCGCAGCTTCTAAAAAAAGTATTTGCTTCCAGACAAATACTTGCGAAGGTTTCCCAGAGAGTATTTGCCTGCCAGACAAATATTTGCACAGGTTCTCAAAAAAGTATTTGCCTGCAGACAAATATTTGCGCAGCTTCTCAAGAAAGTATTTGCTTCCAGACAAATATTTGCGCAGCTTCTCAAAAAAGTATTTGCTTCCAGACAAATATTTGCGCAGGTTTTGCAGAGAGCATTTGCCTGCCAGACAAATGGCAAATAATGTATTTGTACAGGGCAGCTTTATCGGCTGAGATCTGGGCTTGGCTCATCAGCTCTACACCGCCCAGCACCCCATCGCAGCGCTATAGCTCACAGCAACGAAGCGCCGTGCAGTGCCCTGCGATGCCCTGCGGCTCAGCTCAGCATCGCACCGCAGCACAGCGCTAGCTCAGCAGAGCGAAGCGCTGTGCTTTGTCGTGCTCTGCCGTCGCGGTCGTTCGTGATTCATGATATCTAAAACTCCGCGTACGCGGATATTTAGGTATTTGGCGCTTTATTCTATATCGCGATATTTGCGTGGGCAGTTTGTGCTGTCTAAAACTGAACATGGCGTTATTTCCACACTCGAGTCATCAAGGGCGTAAGACTCGAGACGAGACGAAGCAAGGTCATTTGCTCCGTCCCGTCCGTGACCCAAAGCAGCGTAGGGCACCAGCTGCCAGGGGTGTGAAACGAGGCATGCACTGCATGGGCCAGGTAACGTTGTCTTCAACACAACTGCCCGCCACAGTATAAACGCGCGGACGGACGCTGAGCGAGACAAGCGAGAAGAAAGTGCGTTTTTTTTTGTATTTTGGGCGGTGTACGACGCCCGAGCTATTCTTGGATCTCGGCATATGTAGAGCTTGAACGAATAAATGAGGGACAACATTTCCAAATTAGCATCATTTCTAAATTTGAATCAAATTTTCTCCCCGGCGTCGCTTTTTTCATGGCGGCCTCGAAGAGCTGTTAGTGTTCTCCTGAGTACTACTAACTGTAGTACGTGGAGAGGGGAAAACTCCGGAGATCCCTCTTACGAAGTCGTGAGAAATTATTAACGAATTCGAAAACGTATTTGTTTGGTATTTTTGCATAATTACCCACTACTGAGTTACTGAGTCACGTGACAGTGGGTAGTGCTGTGTCGTGAGTTCGATTTTCACCGGCTTCATATTTGTCGTTTTCGAGCGTGCGCGCTGACGACATTTTGAATGGTTATTTTGGTAGTTTAACATATCATGTAGCACTACCCACTCACTGACTGAGTCAAGTAGCTCAGTGGGCAGTGCTGTAAGATTTCTCGGTCAAGTCACTTTGTTCGAAGGGCGCTGTACAACGCCTTCCATATCCGTCCCCTATAATACGTGATCGTGAACACGTACTGCGTACGCGTACGAGAGGAAAAAAACACATCCGAGAGAAGCAGGGGCGATTTTGGAGTTTGGATTCCTGGGCAGTTCTTTTCCCGAGAACGGGTCAAGTATAGTAGTAGTAGTCAACAATACATACCTGATACGCTGTTTTCAAATTCCGAGCTTCAAGAGCAGCAGTTGTTGTTGCAGTTGTTGATATTGTTGTTATTGTTGTTGTTGTTGTTGTTGTTGTTGTCGTTGTTGTTCTCACATTAACTCGCATAATCAAGTCCTCGGTCACAGGACACAGACTCCATCAGTAAATAATAATGTTGACTGATACTTAGGCAACACCTCTCTGGGTATGTAACGCGGCGTCAACGATCGTAATATCATACAATATGGGGGAACAACATGGGGGAACAACGCCCCCTCCTTTCCAACACCCCGCACGATCGCCTAGACCCAGCACGGCACGTATAGCAAGCATCTATATATATGATTAATACGCGCGATCGGAGGATCACACACAATGTTGCGAAGATCAGTGTCGACCAAATCCTTGATCTCATAGCTGGAGTATATTTTCACATTATATGTGACCTAAACCTCTTGAACCCCCCCCCCCCCCTCCCCCCCCCTTTTTTTTTCTCTGCTTTTCCTCGCTCTCTCTTGCTTAAACGCCCCACCTAATAATATCGAAATCCGCCAGAGTAAAAAACACTTCCACGCCCTGGATATCGCCTCATTATCTTTTTAGAGCCGTCCATGCCGCTGCTGCAATTCCCACCCCCCCCCCGCCCCCAACGCCCCTTCCTTCCCCACCACCCGCACCATCGCCTAGACCTAGCACCACGCGTATAGCCAACCCCTCATCTATGCGACCTAAAGCCCCCCCCCCCCGCCCCCCGCCCCCCCCGCCACGTCCCCCCCCCCTCTCCCACAAGAAGGATTTATAGTTTCCACGCACAAATTGACTGCCCCATCCGTGCTCTCCCCCCCCTCCCTCCCTCCCGCCCCCCTTTCGATCAAATCAGGCCCCCACGTCCTTCAAAACTCCGCCCTCCCCTCACCGGTTATTCGACTTACAGTATTCACTTGATAAACTGACGCATTTCCTTCCACAGCTGTCAGATTTTGTCCCCCTCAGAAACGGGTTTGATAGTTCCGCGCACAGACTACCTAACATCACCCTGTTGACCCTGACAGCTACACTGTAGTTGCAAGGGGAGTCGCCGACCTATGTCCTTATTGAGGACACACAACCCGTAATACGCGCGATCGGAGTATCACACACAGATTGCAAAGATGAGTTTCGACAAAATATTCGATCTCACAGCTGGAGTGTATTTTAATTTTTATAATACGGGGGAATGTAATCTCTATGCAAATATCCTGTTTTGTTTTAATCAATTGTCAGCCGGCCGCCCCGGTGGTCTTCTAGTGGTTTCACCCTCGAATACTACTAACGTTTGGTTGTCCTTGAGTTCGACACCCACCACGATGAGATGCGAAAAAAAGGGATCAACTGCTGAGAGTGATTAGCAGCGTGGGTAGGTACAATTCGACGCGAGTCGACGAGGGAAGAAAATGCTGGATTCTCCTCGCGGTAAAAAGGCACGTGCCGAAGAGGGGAGGGAGGAGGAGGGCCCGCTATGTGACCCCGGATCTGAGTTACTACTGGGAGGGAGCGCGAGAGTGGTGCGAGGATAATAAATGGGATGAAGAAAAAAAATGTTGCAAAGGTACATTATTACTACCAGTAAATAATATGTTAGTCTAAGGAAATACGCACGGCACTGTCAGCAGTCGTCATGGTAGAGACACTCCGGATATTAGGTATTGAGGGGATGCGTCCGATTTTTACAACGTGAAAGCACCCGCGAAGCAAAGACAGCAGACACACATATCCCGCCTTCCCGAGAAAAAATAGAGAAGAAGCGCTACGCCAACCTCCCGTACGAGCAACGCCACCCCCGCACTTATCTTAGACAACGCCGCCGCGACGGAAGATCGCTCTCCTCTTCTTCGTTTTCCTCCCCGCCCGCGACCACGCAGACCAATCAATGCGACAGCCTTCACGTAACAAGCAAAGCCATCTTCTTCCAAACCTCGCCGGCTGACATGGCCCCATGTCGACGTTTGATGCAAACCGACTTTGCATCCTGTCGACTTCGAACCTCCATTGCCACGGGGACAGCAGTGCAGTCTCTTCATTAATGCCAAGGCCTCTTTCGTTTCGCCTAGAGGCGACGCAAGTTCTCAATACTCTTTTCGGTATTTTTATTTGATAGACGCCAACTACTTTTACTTGACGGCGCATTTAACATAGTGTCTCGCCTATCCTTGCCTTCTTTGTTGTATAATACTTCGAAGTATTACGTTTTCCTTCTGTCAAAGTATGACTTTCATAATCCCATGTTCGTATTGAACTCTTGGCATTACTACTTTAAAGTTCAATGCATGCCAAATCGGAAAGCTGCAACCCCTTAACTTGTCGAAGTGCTGCCCTGCCCTACCCGAAGCATGGGCGCCGGCGAATGCCGACGCCTATGCGGAGCCCTTGTATATATATAAGAATGGAATAACAAGGGGAGCAAAAACAAGACAATTTCTACAATAACTGCTATTAATAGCTGCCCCAAGCCGGGGGTTTCAAGCTGGCTGCCCCGTCCATGAAAAAGAGGGAAACAGGAAGGCACGGCAACGAAGGGTAATAAACACAACGCACAACAGACAGTCAGCAACCAACCGTGCAACACAGCAGATAGATGCCGTGTTCCAACCAGCATACGAATATGCCCCGCCCGTATATAGTCTAGATCCTGGGTCACATAGCGGGCCTTCCCCCCCGTCCCCACAACGGTACGTGCCTTCGTTTTTATTGCAAGAAAAATTCAGCATTTTCTTCTTTCCACGCATCCCCCATTCGGAGTACCACTACACCTCGTCGAATTATGGAGCATACTACTTGTATGCATCATGTCATATAGTACGCACGCACGTACGTACGTATATAGTACCTGGTAGATATGTACCGGAGTATATAATAAGTACATCAGATACTAGACTATATTACTTGGATAGTACGTGCCTTCATTTTTATCGCGAGAATAATTCTTCAGCATTTTCTTCCCTCATCGACTCGCGTCAAAATGCACAGAGTGAGGCAGGAGAGAGAAAAATTGAGACCAAAATTGACCGCTCTTCTTGCGAAATCAGCCACTGCACCGCTGGCTGTTCGTGTTGATGAAGTAGGTCTATGGACAACAACAATAAACCACTGTAAAAGCTTGCACGAGACGGGTGCAACATGATCCCTCGCGTAACCCTGCGCATTCATGCTGCGCGCTCACACGGTGACGCTACGTACGGGGAGAAATATGAAATATCGCAAAACATTTGTATGATTGTTTTGGTCAAAATATACGGGCCCTAATCAATGGAATCATTCCTTCGGTCGGGTTGCAACAACATCAACAACAACAACAACAACAACGACAACAACAACAAAAACAATTATTATACTTCTTATTGTTGTTGTTGTTGTTGTTGTTGTTGTTGTTGTTGTTGTTGTTGTTGTTGTTGTGGTTGTTGTTGTGGTTGTTGTTGTTGTTGTTGTTATTATTGTATTATTTTAAATATTTTTTACCATGGAACCTAGCCTCTGACGGATCCTGGTGTCGAAGTGGAGAGGGCGGTCCCGGAGGTCTTGCGCTCGTCTCGTAGCTGGCGTCGGAGCGGAGAGGGCGTCGCGGAGCTGAAGTCGAAGCGGAGAGGGCGTCGAGGTGCTGAAGTCCCTTGACGATCGCCTTCACAGCGGGCGCACGCTGAAACCTTTATTTCTTAGATGTAGCAAGGAGATTCTAAAGTTAGAGTGACGGTGGGCTTATGCCCTCTCGTCATGCGGCGGGGTTATCTTTCGGTGGCTGACCTTCCGGGGTCGGGCCAACGCCGTCTATGACGGGTGACACCGCTCGTGGCCCGGGATCGTGTATAGCTTGACCGGTGACGTGTCCTCTCGCGCACGCGTGTACGAGATCTACGATAGGTATCTACGACCGACCCTGTCCTCCACATCACCCCCCTCTGTATTCGCTGCAAGCCCATCTTAGCTAGGGATGGTAATATAGCGTATTAAACCGAGATGGCATGTGGTGTGTATCAGCTCTTAGCTGGTGTACGATCGTAGGCTCGCTTTCGGATGACCCGATGAAGACACAGCCTATATATATGACTTGAGGCAAACGAAGGCCACGGTTAGGTGAGCCTGCAAGAGCAGAGAGCTCTCGCAGAGAAGATGTTGTTCGGCGACCCCAGGCCGATATATATGCTGATCGATTATTCATTTGCTCAGCAAATAGTATGAGAGCTGATGGTGAGCAAGAAGGAGTGAGCACATGTGGGCGATGCGCCTTCGCTTGTAGCTCAAAGGGAAGGACCATCAAAATCCGTTGCAGGCAAAAGGAAAGACCCTTGAAATGGACCTTCGAACAACGGTACTGATCGATATAATTCCAGGGTACGAATAAAAAACCAAACAAGCTATGACCCCAAGAAGCACAAAACCCCAATACGAGATCCTACAGCCTTGTTGTTTAACAACTCGTATCTCAGGGTATGTGATCATATGACCCTACGTAGCCTATTATCTTACTTCAGCAACAACTCGTATATTAAATATCTTGCTACCGGTTCCAAGAGGGATACCGAAGACTGTTCCGCTCAACGTGTAACAGTAGTACGTACTACATGTACCAGGTATCTGGATATGATTAGCCTGTAAACTTCTTTGTATCATGTATCCAAGATATTGCTGCTGAGACCTGCGCTTGCCATGTACTGCATCGATAAACGACAACTACCAGACTGAAAACTGTCTGTCTTACTCGAGCAACATGCAATGTATACCAGATGACTTTAGGTGTTATCAAGTATCGACATGATGGTTACTGACAAGCAGCATCTCCAACACCTCCTCCCGTTAGGTCAACACTTTCTCACTCTGCGTTACATGCTGAATACTCCATAACGGAAAATCATGCAGCAACAGCAACAGTGATAAATGCTGGGAAAAATGTTTTGGGTAAAGCAAATTCATCTTGCTAGCATACCCAAGGGGTGAACACAAAATAAGCCGACACGAAAAAATCCTGCTTTGACACTATACGTGCTTATGCATGTGTATGCAAGTCGAACTTACCATAAATAGCTCACAGTACTAAAAGTATCAGACGTGAACTATATTCCGGTTGGTATTCAAGTAAGGAATAGAAGATGTTTGTAATAGTCTAATACAGTGAATATATTCATCATTCCGCAACAATCATTGGAGTGAACAGTCTACCAATGTTCCTGCCTCCCTCAAACAAACGAACAAAGCTGCCGCCCTCGAACAAAGGAACAAAGGGGCACTGCCAACGATTTACAGCTGAATAAAGATCACTTAATCTAGAGAGACATCACCTCTCGTGTATCTTAATATTCCGTTAGTACTTGTCCAGGTGGCGAGTTTTCCGGCCGTATATCCTGAAGTGCCGGAGATGGCGCAGTTAAATTTACGCTTCAACTGTCCAGTCCATATTGCCTATTCGGCTTGTACCCTAACTGCGATATTTCGCAGTATCCAAACCGTGCACAACACCGGTCGTTATCTCTGCTCGCCCCGTACAAAGAGAACATGCGACACTCTACGTACAGCTTTGGTAAAGAGATAACGCATTTCATACTTCCAATGGCTTGACCTTGTTGGTGTAGACGTTGTCGGTGTAGACGTTGTTGGTGTAGACGTCGTTGGTGTGCTTGGTCCGTTGTCCGTCGCTTGGATGTAGAGGCTTAACTTAATCTTGAAATTGAAGAGGTAGATAGATTTATTTGTCTCAAAACGTATTGCCGTCATCGGCTCCGCCTCGACCATTAATTATGCAGCCAGTCTCTGCGTCTTGGCCTCGATGTTTATTGCCTCGTCGTTCAGGATGGAAAGGAAGATTGAGGTTGGCTTGCGGGTGTACACGAAGGCCGGAGATGTCGCCAGTGGCTCTTGATCGCCCTGTGTTGATTCCGCAGATCCTGTCTCGGGGTTTGCCCCTGGCTGTCCTTTTGTTGTCATGAGCGTGTGGCCCTCCTCCTGACGGTCTGTTTCGTTGTCAAGCTTGGCTCAAAGGCTTGGCTCAAAAGTAGCTGGTGTGATCCCGGGTGTAGCGGACATTGTCGATCCGTCGACGCTTAGCTCAGCTGATGGTCCGGTGGCCCCAGATGGCGATGATCCAGCGATGACAATGGTCCCATGTGATGCTGTTGGTCCAATTGATGTTCTAGTGATCCAAGATGAAGTTGATCCAGTGATCCCAGATGCAGTTGCTCCGATGTGCGATGGTGATCCAGATGGCATTGCTCCGAAGATCCCATGCGAAGATGCTTTGGAGATCCCAGATCCGGTAATTGCGGTTCCAGTGATTCCAGGCGATGCTAATCTGTGAAGTGGACGGCATATTAGTATGTCGTTGGGGATTTTAATCACCCAATTTTCCTCCTCCGAGATCCGAAACGGGTCTCTTTCGGTGTGGGTGAACTTCACACAAACGGTCGGTGGGTTTGTCCCCGATGCTCCTGTTGCGTGCGCGTTGTCGAAGGTATCCTAGACTCATGGATTGGGTCTTGTACTGGTGGTCTCGTGATGCGGTACATCCGGTGCGGCCCCAGTTGTAGTAGAATGTGTGCCCTCGGGCGTAATAGCAGGTGTAATTCCTGTCAAGGACACTCCAACCTCTTGCGCTAGTGCTCCAGCCCTTGATAACGATTCTCCAATCTCTGGTGATGATGACGCTTCTTCTTCTGATGAGGATGCTGCTTCTTGCCGGTCAGCGTTGTCTTGTAACATTCCCTAAATCCTTTCTCGAAGGCGGTGAAGTTCGGGATTTGCGCATATTGCCGCTTAGTCTCCGTGACAGCAGCCTTTTCAGGCGTATTTTGAAGTGTGCACTTCTTTTGGGTCGCATAATTA
This sequence comes from Undaria pinnatifida, assembly GCA_012845835.1. Classification (NCBI taxonomy): domain Eukaryota; class Phaeophyceae; order Laminariales; family Alariaceae; genus Undaria; species Undaria pinnatifida. The sequence goes on from JABAKD010000001.1 coordinate 13,992,952, forward strand.
TGTTCGTACCGCGCGGATACCCTCTTCAGTTGGGGCGCTACCGTCGTGGTGTCCTCCATGGCTATGCTTGAGTTGGTGCATAACTCTTGGATCTCTTTGAAGGTGCAAACGCCTCGATTGGCGTCGTTGCTTGCCTGTGCTGCAGGAACTACAGCAGGCGTTGATGGCGTATCAGCCGTGCCGCCCAGTGTGCGGAAAAATACGTCGTAAGAGCACACGTCCTTGTCCTCTGGGTGTTGGGTTAACGAAAGCGAAGTGTTGGTTTCGAACTGCAAGTGGGGGTTTCTCGTCTCGAGGATAGTGCTTACCCCTGATTGCGTTGCTTTGATGGAGGAGAAGACGTGGCGTCCCAGTCCAGGTACGGACGTGGCCGAGATGCGAACAGGAACACGCTTGCTAGCCTGGTCGATGATGTATCCCCAGATGGTGCCCGTTGCTGTTGCGAATGCCTTTTTGTTCCCGTTGGTCGTTATGGTCTTCGGATCCTTTATCTTCATGTAATCCCTCATGCTTTTCCGCAGTCTTGAAATCACCTCCTCGTCTATTAGATGGTCCGACGTGTTTGACCATCTACGTACACGGGTGGTAGGTGCATCGCTGGCTTACTCACGGAGACAGAAGTCACGTAATCCGGAGAGCCATCGGGCTGGGAAGAGAAGTAGAGTAGAGTTTCGAAGTGGAGTTTCGAAGTGTGGCTGAGGGGCTTTTCCTCCCGAGCCACGTGGTGACCTCAATCATGAGAGATTGGAGACCACATACAATTTTATTATTATTTCTCGGGGAACCAACCTGGTTCCGCCGCATCTCCTCACATGCGTTACGGTTTTACAAGCCACAAATAATATCCCAATCAGGCTTTGATACAAGCACAAACCAACATTCCCCCTGATTGTAACACAGTCATGATAACGCCCATTCAAACCGTCAAGCAAAATTCAATAATCAAAACCAACCAATATTCCCCCAAAAATAATATACTTCAAGTCATCAACCGAATTTTCAATACCGAAATCATGATAAAAAATCTCATTTTCACTATTCAATACTAAGGAACAACCTATATTGTTCCCCCAAATTAATATACTCCCAAGTCCTCCATCAAACGAATTTTTAATACCGAAATCAAGACAGAAATATCAAATTTCATCATTCAATGCTCAAAAACAACCAAGGTTGTTCCCCCAAATCAATACACTCCAAGTCCTCCATCAACCGAATTTTTAATACCGGGATCAAAAAATAAAAATCTCAAATTTCATCATTCAATGCTCAAAAACAATCAATATTGTTCCCTCAAACTAACATGGTTCCAAACCTTCGATCAAGCAAAGTTCTGGTGGAAATATACGAAGATACTCCTGTTTTCAACATGCCCCAGGCGAAATTAAAAATAGTATAACTATTAGTATCAGCACAGACCCGAATTCGATACTGATAGCATGCCATCCAGCACATAGTGAATCCTGCATCACATAGTGAATCCTACATCCCTCCAGCTCGTGAAAACTATCACGATAATGTTCATCACACCCTAGATTAATGCAAACTCGGAAGGAAAATCCTCGAATTCAAACGAAGTGAAAGGGGATCGCATTCATTTGTTATTTCGTTAATGTCCAACAAATAAAATCAGCTAAGTAAGATATAACTCCTTCACTCCGGAGTCAAGCCACATTTTGTCCAATCAGTTTCGCTCTGGTTTTGTCCATACCAAGCTCTCAACATGCGTTGGAATTACAGGACACACTGATTAGGACATGTATGTGCTTCTTTAACTAACTCTGGAAGCCAGCATTCATCATACATACCTACCTACTCTACCTGTTCAAGACTATTAGTCTATGTCCTCTCTCAAATTGAATTTCTCATCAAGCATCCTATCAGGGCCCGAATTAACGAGGAACTTGCGAAATCGAATTTCGATTTTTTTTTTTTAATTTCATGAAAAATCCACGAAAAATTCAACTTTGGTTCTTATCAAGGAACGGCGCAGTGCGTTCTAGGAAATAAAAAAATTCAAAAAACGCAAAAGGGTCAACGAACACCCGTGGGCAACGACCGAGGCGAGCGATGGCTCGCGTCCTCCCCGGAGCGCCGCGGCTAGCCGCAGATTCTTTTGGCCGGCAGCGGCTTGGAGGCTATGGCTCTAGGTGTCTCTTGGATGGGCTGGCGCCACCCCGCCGCCCGACACGGGCAGCAGCGACGGGGATATAGCTGTCGAACTTCTGAGCGAAGTCATCATGTGGTAGTTGGTCGTGTAACTTTCGAGGTGCAGGGCGACGAAAAACTGGGTTTGCGGCGGTCTCGGTTGTTTTCGAAGCGTCGCAGGCGGTCTAGGCTGTGCTAAGGACCTTCGGAGGCCGCGCTGCGGCTGCTCCGGTGGTCCTACCTCTCGCAATGTTGGCTGCTCGCCTCTCAATCAGCCGACGACATGGCACCAATTCGCGTGGCCGGCTTCGGTTACACAGAACAAGCCATGTCTAGGTGGACAAACTCCCTAAATTCAATTTCGATTTTCGACAAAATTTGACCGAGAAGTCTTTTTTTACTTCTTTGTTGAATTTGATTTTTCGTAATAATTCTGAGAATGCCTGCTTGGTGATTCATTTCTTGACCAATCAGATGCAAATTAAATTAAATTCTATAAAAAAAAATCGAAATTCGATTTTGCAAGTTCCTCGTTAATACGGGCCCTCAGCAATGTACGTCAATAGAGTGTTTGCGAAAGTACGTTTTTAGAAATTTACTTTTTCAAAAATTGTCCCGAAGGCAATATTTGCGGTAATTTTTTGAAAAAAATGCAAAAATGTACTTTGTCGAAGGTAGGTTTTGATCAAAAGTTACGGTAAATTTTGTCTCTCTGTTTCATTGGCCTACAATACACCGAGCATTTGTCCGAGGTAGAACGCCTCTGCAAGGGTCTATAGCGCCCCAACCACGGGACAAACAGGACAAGCACCGATGTTTGCACAGCAGCAGTACAAGCAACGAACGCACGGAGGATGGAGAGGGTAGTACCCTGAGCACGACTCACAGGCGTAACATCAGAGATATATATGCAGCAGGCCGGTGATGAACCGTCTGTTGCTGCCCTCTGCGTCCGTGACCAAGGGTTCAGCGCTTGCTGCAAGCTGTGGTGAACTTCTCGCAGCTGGCGGATTCGAACGCACGCACGCGGAGAGGAGCCTCAACGCAGAGAGCGACACCACGCGCCTTGATTGCGGCTATCGTGTGCCGCATCTGGCAAGATAGGACTCGTATCGGTCCATCTGTGCGACAGCAGCCACCGCGCTTCTCCAACATCACCGCGACTGAAGCGTGGCATGACTTTTGGTTTAGGGCAGAGGAGCGGAAACTCCTCTGCCCTAAACCGCTGCGTGCAGATTCTTCGCAGGGTGGTGCTTCGCAATAACAGGTCCACGTTCCATGGGGAAACTGCGCTTCGCCTTCCCTTCCGTAGCATGAGGAAGGCGTTGCTCTGCTTGTAGCACGTGTAATGAGGTAGTCCCTGCTCACAAGGTGTTTTTACGCGCGAGACAGACCGCCATACCTCTAATTTGTAGTCTGTTGGGTGCTTGCATGCACCGTGTTCCAGGTACTGCTGCACCTGAAACGAGAGGCTCGAGACTGGAGTACGTACAACGAGTACTCGTATCGTATAGTACTACAAGGTTCCCCTTCGGGAGGTGGACACGTGCCTCCCGGGGGCGACGCAAGTCGAATGACTACAACTAACTGATGATGATGAAGTATTATTGCAGAAGGTGTATATCGGAGGGATGCGTAGTGGAAAGAATGTGGATAATATAATAAGATATCACAGACTTTTGGAGGAGGAGGGTTGCTGAGGCTCGGTGTGATAAGTTATTCGAAAGTCCACTCCGTATAACTGCGTGGCAGCAACTAATTCTACGTTTGTAGCATATGCGTAAGGCTGTGACATGAAGTGGAGATACTCTTCAACACTCGAATATGTAGTAGGTTGAGATCCAGCGACTTCCACAAGTTCTTGATTTGCTCCAGCTAAGATGCTGTCGTGGAAAGTGTTGAAACCTGATCCTGGGATAACGGTGTACAAATTGGTTGTGATGTGGGCAATAATATGTATGTATGTGCACGGACGATGTGATGTAAAGCTGGGTTGTTGTGCACACGACGCGAGATACATCTTAATAAACATGCACCATCACCAATCTCGGGAATAATGGACCTTTGACCAGAATTGTTATTGTTGCCGCTGTTGTTGTCTTGATCATTTTCGCTGTCTGATGGGTTTGTACTGCTGTCGCTGCTGTTAGAGGAATCATTGGTGTCAATTTGTTGTGTGTTTTCTGTGTCCAGTATTTTTCCCCGCGCGCTTATACCGATGTTAGTTGCCGATATGGTCTGTTGTGTGCACATCGTTACTTTTGCTTGAGTTGTGTTGGTACTTTATATCTCTTTATACAGGTTTCGCTACTGCTGTATGGTAACCACCGTGTCAATTGTGAGGGAGAACTCACAGTAAACTTAGAGTCTATGGACTACGTGCTGCTTGCTGGTGGTGCTGCTGACGGAACTTTGCAAGACAAACGGAACTTTTTCGGGCACGTTGGCGTTGTTTGTTCCGTTCAGAAAAATATATTGTCTACTCGTACACCGACAAATGATTATTTATTATCTACATGACCTTGATTTGCTCCAGCTAAGATGCTGTCGTGGAAAGTGTTGAAACCTGATCCTGGGATAACGGTGTACAAATTGGTTGTGATGTGGGCAATAATATGTGCACGGACGATGTGATGTAAAGCTGGGTTGTTGTGCACACGACGCGAGATACATCTTAATAAACATGCACCATCACCAATCTCGGGAATAATGGACCATTGACCAGAATTGTTATTGTTTTTATTGTTGCCGCTGTTGTTGTCTTGATCATTTTCGCTGTCTGATGGGTTTGTACTGCTGTCGCTGCTGTTAGAGGAATCATTGGTGTCAATTTGTTGTTTGTTTTCTGTGTCCAGTATTTTTCCCCGCGTGCTTATACCGATGTTTGTTGCCGATATGGTCTGTTGTGTGCACATCGTTACTTTTGCTTGGGTTGTGTTGCTACTTTATATCTCTTTATACAGGTTTCGCTACTGCTGTATGGTAACCACCGTGTCAATTGTGAGGGAGAACTCACAGTAATGACATAGTTCACGTCGTTGCAGCGGGTACATATACACCGCGCCCGCGTCTAGCAGTGCGGGAAAATTCTCTCGCAAATACATTTTGATGCCACCCCGATGTACGTGCGAGGACTAAAGTTCCACCGTGTGTGTAGTAGACGTATTGAAGCCTGACGATATGCCTATATTTTAGGCTCTAAACCAAATTAAGCCCTATCGTGTTTTAAATGTCTACAAAATAGGTCTATTTTATCGACCTAACGACCACGGCAGACCACGGTGAGATGTGGATTTTCCCAAAATATGCACTTGGGCACATTTTGGCCCAAGTGCATATTTGAAGCAATTTTCCGAGTATTTTCCAGCAAACAACAGCATTTCAGACGACAAAAGCTCGAGGAAACATCAGACGGATGCCTACATTTCGAGGGTGGAAATTGAACCGGGTTGAGGGCTAGTCCTGCTGTGCTGCTGTACTGACTGCCACACTGAGGCACACCGAAGGCGGCAGACGCCTGCGAGGTATCCTACATATGAAGCGAGTATGGAGTACGAAGCACTCAATGTTTTTGCCAGGCACCAGTTATTTGTTTTGGCCGTTTGTTCAAGCTCGCACAGCATGGGCAGAGGAGGGTCTTTCTCGAAGTTTCCACCCACTCATGTGCTGACTCATGACATAAATCCTCGTCTTGCCATCTGCGTCTGGAGTAGTGCAGAAATATCGTAGTCTATTTTCAAGTAGTTTGATCTTTTCTCGGCTTTTCTTTTTATGCGTACTGAAAGAGACCACTATTTCGAGTTTTAGACATATGGTGTTTTTTTTATGCGTTTAAAGTCGAAGTATCGAATGGCCTAGCTCTTCCAGTTGGAAGTACTTAAGACCTAACCTCGAGGCTTAAATACGTCTAGTGTGTGGTTGCCCGGGGACAGAAGCGTCTCATACCCCGCAAAATAGAGCCAGTCTCGGCGGCTTTCCGCGGCCATAGCTCGCGCCACGGACGTCCCATGAGCCCGGCACACGGCTGATAATATACCGACGGGTAGTCTGATCGCATTGCAGAAGAAAGCACACAAAAAAACTCTGCGCCGGCGGAGAAAAAGGGACGGACTAGGCAAAAAAATCAAAATGGTACATATGCATATAGAGCAGTAACTCGCACTGCTGCTGCTGTACTCGTACGTATATTACAATCGCGCACATCCCCGTTTCCCTTCTAAATTTCGGAGGCGTCGCCTGCAGGATTTTGTTTACCGCTAGCGCAAACACACCAAAAACTCGGTGGGAAGGCAATTTGCTTTTTTTAGCGGAAGGCAAGTAAATTTTTAGAAACGTATTTTCGCAAACACTCTAATCAATAAAAAAAAACAACTTCACATACCAAGTATTGCATTCTGGCATCCCAACTCCGAAAATACGTAACGTCACCATTATAAGAGTGCCCGATTTAAGAGCCCAACAGTATTAGTCTATGCTTACTAGCTACTGGGGTTGAGCACACAGCAATGCCTCATAATACCAATTTTAATACCAATCCAAGAACCAAACCACCCCGAATCTTCAAGACAAAATTTATGAAAGCAATACGTGCCTTTTTGAACACGTGCCCTTGCGCCAGACGATATATTCTCTCTCTCACGCACACGCTCTCGCTGCGGACAGCGCCTTCTCCGCCGTCCATGCTCCTCCCCAGGCCCCGCGAAGAAGCCGAACCCCAATCCACCAATAAGCCTCCGACTCTCCCAATCCTTCTCCCGCCTTTTTCCACGGTCTCCACCCTCCTGCGCAACCGTCTGAAATATCCGCCCACGTCGCGCATCGCCGGCCTGACGGTGCGTACCGTCAATGACGGCCCGACACAGAACGTCGGATGTGTACCCGATAAAACTCCCCTCGGCGGCGACGATATCGGCTGTTCTCCACCGGTATCATCGTCTTCGTCAAGCCAGGCCGCCGGCTGTGATTCCTGTTGCTGCTTTTTCACCATCCCCAGCTCAGCTACCACCATGTTGTTCCACCATTGCTCGTCGTCTTCGTCAGGCCAGGCCGCCGGCTGTGATCCCTGCTGCTGCTTTTCTACCACCACCAGCTCAGCTACCACCATGTTGTTCCACCATTGCTCGTCGTCTCCCACCTCGTCCCGAAAACAACCTCGCTCTTCCTCCTCCCCTTCTTCCCCTTCAAAATTAAATCGCCCTTCTTGCTCCGTGCGGTCAGAAATCCATGTCAACGGGCACGAATACGTCCTCTGCTGCTCAGGCTGGTGCTCCAACGACCTTGCGGCGTTCTCGCTCGATGACTTCTGCATCAAATGGGTCTGGCTAGATGGTGGGGCATGGCTCTCTTTCGCCTGTGCTCCTCTCCGTTCTGCTCGTGCCTCTGTTTGTGCTCGGCTTGCGTCGGCGGCGTCTCGCTGGTGTTGCAACTCACATATGTCATGCTATTTCGTATGCTCGCCTTTGTATTGCGACTCCGTATTGTTGTATCGCTTCCGTTTCTTCAGCAGAGCAGGCCAGCTGAGTTTGATATTCCCAGGTTGAGAAATCCCACTTCGGGAGCATCTCCGCTATGGCCTGCCGCAGAGCATCCGAGTAATCCATGTAGCCCTCTGAAAATGCGAATGACGTCTCTATCCTTGCGCTCGCCCTGTGCACGAGATATCTGGATCGATCCTTAAAATACTGGTATATTTGACCATCCACGTACACGGGTGGTAGGTGCATCGCTGGCTTACTCACGGAGACAGAAGTCACGTAATCCGGAGAGCCATCGGGCTGGGAAGAGAAGTAGAGTAGAGTTTCGAAGTGGAGTTTCGAAGTGTGGCTGAGGGGCTTTTCCTCCCCAGCCACGTGTTAACCCCAATCATGAGAGATTGGAGACCACATACAATTTTATTATTATTTCTCGGAGAACCAACCTGGTTCCGCCGCATCTCCTCACATGCGTTACGGTTTTACAAGCCACAAATAATATCCCAATCAGGCTTTGGTACAAGCACAAACCAACACGTGAACCTGTCGCTGTTGGGGTGAAAACCCCTGTTGCCGCTACCATTGGGGTGAAAACCCCTGGAGTGAAAACCCCTGTTGCCGCTACCAGCTAGCAGCCCTGTAAACGCGAATCCCTCTTCGAAACCATCGTCGAAGTTAAGGGACGGCTTTTTGTCGTCGTTGGAGCGTGTGCTCGCGTCTTGGACAGCAGAGCAGTGTGAGCGCGTCCACTCTTCGGTGGGCGTGGTGCTCCTTGCTTGTAGCATTCCGTATCGTCGTGCGAGGTAGGTTTGTGTACAGAATACCACTTGTGCTCAGCTCCACCGTTGGATGCTGCCTTGTCGTTTGAAGATTCCTTTTCTTCTGCTTACTGTGGGCGCCAATACACCTGTTGAAAAACAACCTCCATGGCGGTAGGATGTACTGGTAGCCGAAAGATCTTGTATGACACTACAATGGTTGTAGTGGTTGCTGTTGTTGTACGAGTGAAAGCAGCAAATGCACTGCTGTGACTGTTCGAATTTGTTCTCGATTGACCACTCTTTTGGGGTCCTCAGATCTACGATGAGCCTGGTGACCAAAAACAATTTTCCGTGGGTGACAGCTCTGTCCCTCTTGAAAAATGGAGGAGTACAATGCTACTTCAACAGATAGCGGTCAGGCGTATAGAGAGTGTTTGACTTCTATGCTGCTATTGCTGATTTTAGTTAAGGCTGAGTATCCACGGGTATGGATTACGCTTCAGCAGAGCCCCTAACCTACAGCAGTGCTGGGGTTGTGAGATGGAGTTGCTGAGTTTCGACGTACAACAGCAGTCTCGCTCGATTTTATCGAGATATCGCTTGTAAACTAGACGAAGGTGAGATGACACGGTCGTTTTACGGTGCTCGGTGGGTATCACTAGTCGTATTATAGTAGTTAGACTACAGTAATAGCAGTAGTTATTTTACGCAGGACCTTCTTCGACGCACGCGATACCCAAACGAACCGTATATCACTCACTTTTCAACGAAGCACTTCTGCGTTGCTGGATTCTCGTCGTACTCGCTCGAGTTGATGGAGAAGCTCCCCAGTAAGTAGCAGAAGCAACAGATTTCTTGACCCTCTCCTCCAGTGGTGGTGAGGGTGGTCGTGAACCGATGTGCCAGCTGCCTGACGCGTTGACGCGAGGCAAGGCTCATAACGTATTGAACCCCCTTATATGTGAGATGACATGTGGCGTGTATCAGCTCTTAGCTGGTGTACCCTCGTAGGCTCGCTTTCGGATGAACCGACCAAGACACAGCCTATATATATGATTCGAGGCAAACGAAGGCCACGGTTAGGTGAGCCTGTAAGAGCAGAGAGCTCTAGCAGAGAAGATGTTGTTCGGCGACCCCAGGCCGATATGCTGATTGGTTATTTATTTGCTCAGCAGATAGTATGAGAGCTGATGGTGAGCAAAAAGGAGTGAGCACATGGGCGATGCGCCTTCGCTTGTAGCTCAAAGGCAAGGACCATAAAAATCCGTTGCAAGCAAACGGAAAAACCCTTGAAATGGACCTTCGAACAACGGTACTGATCGATACAATTCCAGGGTACGAATAAAAAACCAAACAAGCTATGACCCCAAGAAGCACAAAACCCCAATACGAGATCCTACAGTAGCAACAACTCTTATTATCTTAAATTTCTTGCTACCGGTTCCAAGAGGGATACCGAAGACTGCCCCGCTCAACGTGCAATAGTACGTACTACACGTACCAGGTATCTGGATATGATTAGCCTGTAAACTGCTGTGTATCATATATCCAAGATTTGCTGCTGAGACCTGTGCTTGCTACGTACTGCATCGATAAACGGCAACTACCAGACTGAAAACTGTCTGTCTTACTCGAGCAACGTGCAATGTATACCAGATGACTTTAGGTGTTATCAAGTATCGACATGATGGTTACTGACAAGCAGCATCTCTAACATAGCGGTCATCGGAACGATGACAAATTTAGGAAACGGGGTGTCGAGCTATAAAAATATTTCAAGGACGTCAGCCGTGAGTTCGACGAATTTCGGGTCAATACTCATCTTTGCAAGCTGCGTTGTTGGTACTTGTAATATACTATGTGGGTGTGTTTTATCATAATGGGAGGGGTCATATTTTTCTGTCTAAAAACAAACACATATAAATATAGTCTATACGAGTTGTCTAGTCTATATACATATATTTATCTGGTAGACACAGCAGCTGTTATATGCGTGCATCCACGCCTTGTAACTGACGTGTTTAGTAAACACGGGTGTGACACACCGGTCCAGCGAAGATACTTACATTTTCGAGCTTGCATGCTGACAGCGTATGCTAGAGATGTATGGGGTTTCCAAATATTGTCTCAACGCACGTATTCCGTGTGGCCACACGTACTGGTGCGCCCCTCGTGGTTGCTGTTCTGGGAACCACGGGCAGCAAAATTGTTTCGTGATTTCTCTTTTGTGGCGGGTCCGCCTAGATATTTTCACTTGGAGTCGGCTCGGTTGATCTAGGTGCATCAACGTGTGACTTCGTTTTAGGTGGGGCGGGGTCGTGTGGGTCTCATTCCCCGTGTGTGTTTAGTGTTCGAACAATTTTGTGGTTTGATGGTGGTGTTGTTGCTGTTTTGTCCCGTTTTGAACGGAGTGTCGGGCACGGGCATGAAGTGTCACGCTTCTTACAGCCTCTTCACGTCTCCTTGCCCCGGCTACTCCAACCGGAATGCCGGGTGGAGTGCCGTCAGATCATGGTAGACCCGAGTGTGTACTGCCATGTCTGCTGGTGCTACTCTCATCAACGTTGTTGACTCTTGTGCCTACAGCTGAGTCAACTGTGTTTGCCAACTTGTTCGTTATTCCGTTACGCCGCGGAGCATCTGATAATCTATTTGCGCGGTCTCAATTGGTGCTCGTCCCCACCTACTGTACGCTTCCGGCGTTCAGGTCGTCATGTATTCGTACACGTGGGTTCGAATCCCACGGTGGTCACCACTATGGAGCCTGGCCCCTCACGGATCCCGGTGTCGAAGTGGAGAGGGCGGTCCCGGAGGTCTTGTGCTCGTCGCATAGCTGGCGTTGGGGCGGAGAGGGCTTCGCGGAGCTGAAGTCGAAGCGGAGAGGGCGTCGAGGTGCTGAGGTGCCTTGACGATCGCCTTCACAGCGGGCGCACGCTGAAACCTTTACTTCTTAGATGTAGCAAGGAGATGCTAAAGTTAGAATAACGGTGGGCTTATGCCCTCTCGTCATGCGGCGGGATTATCTTTCGGTGGCTGACCTTCCGCGGTCGGGTCAACGCCGTCTATGACGGGTGACACCACTCGCGACCCGGGATCGTGTATAGCCTCGCCGGTGACGTGCCCTTCCACGCATGCGTATACAAGAAGGCGGAGTGTTCGAAGGGGTGGGGGCGGGGGGGCAAGGGATTTCTAACAGCTTTATGTCGCATAGATGTAGGGGTTTGCTATACGCGAGGTGCTAGGCCTAGGCGATGTTCGGGTCGTGGGGAAGAAGGGGGCATTGGGGGCAGGGGGGGGGGGGGGGGGGGGGCGAAATAGAGCTACAGCATGGATTGCTAAAAAGATAATGAGGTGATATCAACTGCGTGGTAGTGTTTATTACTCTGTGTTAAGGTATTGGTGGGGTATTAGTCCGTTTGACCACCTGCAAAAGCTTAACCAACAGCTTACCCAAACTAAGCCTTATAACACTCTCCTCCCCTGAAACGGCGGGAGAGCAGGTCGGCCGGATATACGGGCGGGCCTGCCGATTATCGAAGCTGTTTCATTTCCTGGGTATACAGGGGAGAGTATTTTTCACGTTCGACATGGGGAATGTCTGAAAAAGTTTGATATGGTGGATGTGGGATTTGAACCCACGACCCAAAAACCCATGGCCTGTCGACGACCATATTTGTTAAGGTATTAGACTGGTCTAGTAGTGTATTAGTCCGTTTGACCACTTGCAAAAAGTTAACCTATAGCTTACCCAAACTAAGCCTTACACGAAACATCTGGCAGATTTCGTTTGGTAGAGGTTGTCAGGCGATCGTGCAGACGGCAGGTAGGCATGAAATATCCTGCGTAATAGGTGGTAACATTTTTTTCCGCAATTTGAACATATCTGCCTGTACTTGCTTTTCACAATATTATTATTTAATGTACGATTATACACCCTGTTTTTTCTTTCGTTCCCCCCCACATGTCGTCGAAGGTGTTGTGGCCCTGTAGATGTCGCTGTTGGTTTGTGCCTGTGCACAAATCTGATTTACTATGTGTATCAACCTTGGAGATGCGGGCGAACCCATGGTTTCCCGAACGGATATAATAAAATAGATAAGTGGTCCCTAATCTCATGATAAGGGTCACCACGTGAGGGAGTGGGGAAAGCCCCTGAGTGGCACTGCATGTTACTGCACTTTACTGCGCTTTACTGCACTTTCCTGCCCTTTTCTTCCTTCTTTCATTTCATATATATTTTCTACTTCTCTTCCCAGCCCGATGGCTCTCCGGATTACGCGACTTTTGTCTCCGTGAGCGACCCAGCCATGCGCCTACCACCCGTGTACGTGGATGGTCAAACATACTAGTATAAGAATCGATCCAGGCATCTCGTGCACAGGGTGAGCGCTAGGATAGAGACGTCGTTCGCCGGCCTCTCGCTGGAGCAGCACATGGGCTACATCAGGAGAGCTACCATGGAAGCCCCCACAGACATCGAAATGTCCAAAGTCCGCGCAATAGCAGCAACAACCTTGTGGGCTTGGAAAGCCCACAGGGACGCAAAGAACAAGGCAAGCTCCCATGATGTCCAAGGATCAGCGCCGGGCTAGGAAAGACCTAGGACCCGCGCGTTCCAGACACGGGGACGCCGTGACAGAATGGTGGCGCTCGGGGGTCTTGCTGCATGGTGGCACGACCAGTAGCTCATAAAACAGACGTTTTGGACTGCCGGGATACTTGATGAGATAAAAGGGCGACATTCTGGAGGCGAGATATGTTGCTCTTCGTATGGGCTGTTTGGATGATGACGTGAAGAAGGGCGATAAAGAGAAGGCGGGGGCGGTAGAACAGGAGCGTCTGCCTCCGGGACCACCGCCGCCACCGGCACAATCGACAGCGCCGCCGCAGCTTCTCCCGCCCGCGAAGGAAGCGAAACAGCTCCCGCTTGAACAAATCGAGATGCGAGGAAGCCAGCAAAAGGCAAAAAGAGGTGGGGATATTTTGGATTTGGTGGAGAAGGTGTCAGATTGCGGGGACGGAGCAAAAGAGGAAGAAGGACGAGTTGCTTTTCGGGACAAAAAGGACGGGATCGAACATCAACGGTGGAACGACCTGGTCTTGGCGCAGCCATCATCAGTTGAAGGGCTGCAGCAGCAGCCACAGCTACCTGGTGCTGCCGCCCCAACCCCATGGCCATCCCCACAGGCACCGCTACCGCCGCAGCAGTCGGTGGAAGCACAGCGGCAGCCGCACCAGCAGCAGCCAGAGCTATCTGGTGCTGCCGCCCCGGACCCGTGGCCACCCCCAATGTCAGCAGATCTTGATGAGAGCAACAGCGAGCGGGAGATTGGAAGGCATTATTTTCTGGCTTTTGTTTTGGTATGTCAGAGCGATAGCGAGCAGGATGGAAGCGATTGGAAGCGAGAAGGCATTGGCAATCAGGGGGTTAGTCTAAGCCCTTTTACTGCACAATGGTCCCATAAACCGATACTAGTTATACCGCAATAATAATACAGCTCTAATTCTTAGCATAAGCATTACCGTGTTGCCCCCGAAACAGGGAGGCAGTTGGTAAACAGGGCAAGTTAACGCCACAAACACAGAAACGTTCGTGACGATGAAAATACACTAAAACGCAGGCAAACGGTTGCATGCAAGCGGTGGCACGCAACGGATTGTTGACCTACTCTTGTGGTAGGGGAAAAGGCACCAGCCGCCGCCAGTCGCTGTCGTTGTTGCCGCTGCCGTCGTTGCCGCTGCCGCGGTTGCCGCTGCCTGGCCGAGCGATGTGCCGTCAGTGAGCGACGCAAGAAATCGCCTCTCTCCCTCTCTTCCCCTGCCCCCCCTCCGCCACGAGCGCCACCATGACAACAACAAACATATACAGTAGTGAAGGATAGTAGAGCATCCTCCCATGTTCCGTCCCCCGAGATTCCCCACCTCTACCAGGCCGAAAATGTCCAGCAAACCCCTGGTTGTCCTTCAGCATCTTCGGGGGTTGGGGGCACGAGACGCCTGCTCGGCGCCTAACCCGTCCGCGGCGAACACGTGTACGCGAAAAGGGGTGACCTGCTACGAGCTTCGGGATCGAAAAGGAACGTATTATGTTCAAGTACTACCGAAGTAGTACCAAAACAGCTTGACAGTCGAATGATGATACATGGTATACAACAACTGGTACATTTAGCGGTTTATAGCGCTTACTATTTTTTAGTTGACATAGCACTTCCTCGAGGTAGGGTCAGGTGAATGATGCCATACTACAACTGGTATTATCATCTCTGCTGATCAAGCTCAAGTACCAAAATGCTGGATGTTTTCTGTCTATCGCTTTTAGAGGGATGAGCGATTGTTATCAATAGCGATATTATCTTTCTAGAGCCATTCATGCCGCTCCTGGTGGGGAAGGAGGGGGCGTTGTGGGCAGGGGTGGGTGGGAATTGCATCAGCGGCATGGACGGCTCTAAAACGATAACGAGGCGATATCCAGGGCGTGGAAGTGTTTATTACTCTGTCTGGCGGATTTCGATATTAGGTGGGGCGTTTAAGCAAGAGAAAGCGAGGAGAAGAGGAAAAAAAAAAAAAAAGGCGGGGGGGGGGGGGGGGGGGGGGGGGGGTTCGATATTATTAGGTGGGGCGTTTAAGCAAGAGGAAGCGAGGGGAAAAAAAAGTATATTTTATTTGTGTGTTTGCGAAAGTACGTTTTTAGAAATTTACTTGTTCAAAAATTCAATAATTGTCCCGAAGGTAAGATTTGCGGTAAATTTCTGAAAAAAAGGCAAAAATGTACTTCATCGAAGGTAGGTTTTGATCAAAAGTTGCGGTAAATTTTGTCTCTTTGTTTTATTGGCCTACAACGCACCAAACATTTGTCCGAGGCAGAACGCCTCTGCAAGGGCCTAATAGTGCCCCAACCACGGGACAAACAGGACAAGCACCGCTGTTTGCACAGCAGCAGCACAAGCAACGAACGCACGGAGGATGGAGAGGGTAGTACCCTGAGCACGACGCGCAGGCGTAACATCAGAGATATGCAGCAGGCCGGTGATGAACCGTCTGTTGCTGCCCTCTGCGTCCGTGACCAAGGGTTCAGCGCTTGCTGCAAGCTGTGGTGAACTTCTCGCAGCTGGCGGAGTCGAACGCACGCGGAGAGGAGCCTCAACGCAGAGAGCGACACCACGCGCCTTGATTGCGGCTATCGTGTGCCGCATCTGGCAAGATTGGACTCGTATCGGTCCATCTGTGCGACAGCAGCCACCGCGCTTCTCCAACATCACCGCGACTGAAGCGTGGCATGACTTTTGGTTTAGGGCAGTGGAGCGGAAACTCCTCTGCCCTAATAAACCGCTGCGTGCACTGCGGATTCTTCGCATGGTGGTGCTTCGCAATAACAGGTCCACGTTCCATGGGGAAACTGCGCTTCGCCTTCCCTTCCGTTGCATGAGGAAGGCGTTGCTCTGATTGTAGCACGTGTAATGAGGTAGTCCCTGCTCACAAGGAGTTTTTACGCGCGAGACAGACCGCCATACCTCTGATTTGTAGTCTGTTGGGTGCTTGCATGTACCGTGTTCCAGGTACTGCTGCACCTGAAACGAGAGGCTCGAGACTGGAGTACGTACAACGAGTACTCGTATCGTATAGTACTATACAGCAGTAACTCGTACTGCTGCTGCTGTACGTATAGACAGACCCCCATACCTCTGATTTGTAGTCTGTTGGGTGCTTGCATGTATTATACCGTGTACCAGGTATGCTGCACCTGGAACGAGAGGCTCGAGACTGGAGTACGTACAGCGAGTACTCGTATATCGTATAATACTACGAGTACTCGTACTGCTGCTGCTGTCTGTACTCGTACGTATATTACAATCGCGCACATCCCCGTTTCCCTTCTAAATTTCGGAGGCGTCGCCTGCAGGATTTTGTTTACCGCTAGCGCAAACAAACCAAAAACTCGGTGGGAAGGCAATTTACTTTTTTCAGCGGAAGGCAAGTAAATTTTTAGAAACGTATTTTCGCAAAAACTCTATTATATAAATGAAAATACACTCCAGCTGTGAGATCGAATATTTTGTCGAAACTCATCTTCGCAAGCTGTGTGTCCGATACTCCGATCGCGCGTATTACGGGTTGTTGTGTGTCCTCATATATGGAGTGTAATTTAAAATTATATGTGACCTAAACCTCTTGAACTCCCCCCCCCGCCCCCCCCTCCCCCCCCCCCTCCCCCCCCCCCCCCCCCCTCCCCCC